>CM049399.1:32027500-32140000 GCA_026929865.2 Hyperoplus lanceolatus | reverse complement strand
ACATGCCAAATATCAGATTCATATGGTATCAATTCACATATTATTAAAATTCAAGTTGTTCTATGTCAAATGGTACTAAATATTTGATTTTACCCCTTGTAGTTTTTAAGATACAGACATTTCTGGCCATGCAGTTTTGTGTGTGTGTTTAGTAAATTCTCCATAATGGTCTTAAATCTCTTGTTTGTACCTTGATCTTCATGGTGCTGGGAGCCAGAGCTGTGATCTCCTTCTGCATGCGGTCAGCGATACCCGGGTACATGGTGGTGCCGCCGGACAGGACGTTGTTGGCATAAAGATCTTTGCGAATGTCGATGTCGCACTTCATGATGCTGTTGTAGGCGGTTTCATGGATACCAGCGGATTCCATTCCTGTTCACCACGATAGAGAAAGATTCAGGTTACACATATGAATAATAGCACCTTTAAGTTTTACAGGTTGTGTCAGTTAAAGGTGGACTCAGCGATTCTGAAGAACGCTTGTTGTCAAAATCACTTTTTGGCAAAATCAGTGAATATCTCCCAGGGATCCACTACCTGTCAATACTGTCTGTGAATTGGAAAAAAAGCTGGTGTTATTACAAAGCCTAGGCTCTGTAAACTAGTATGTAAACAAAGGGTGTGTCAACAAAGGGGTCCCAACCATAGCTAGCAAAAAAAAAAGTTTACAGAGCCTATAGGTAAAGGTAGTGGATTGTGACGCGAACTTTCACTGATTTTGACAAAAATAAATTTTTGACAACAAGCGTTCCCCAGAAGTGCTGACTCCATCATTAAACATCCACTGCTACTTTAAATGCATTCTTAAACTGCTATACGCACCGATGAATGAGGGCTGGAAGAGGGTCTCGGGGCAGCGGAAGCGCTCGTTGCCGATGGTGATGACCTGACCGTCGGGGAGCTCGTAGCTCTTCTCCAGAGAGGAGGAAGAGGCGGCGGTCGCCATCTCGTTCTCAAAGTCCAGAGCCACGTAGCAAAGCTTCTCCTTGATGTCTCGCACGATCTCACGCTCAGCTGCAAACACAGAGAGGAAAGGGTTTGTCAGAGTTTGTGCATAAAAACTATTGAAGTACAAGTTACAGTGATTGGATGTTTTTAAAGGAATAGTTCAATATTTTTATACTCTCTTAGAGTTTGTTCTGTTTTTATCCTGTTGCCATTATTAGTAGAAGAAATGTATGTGCAAAGAATGTAAGATGTGTATAACATCATAGTCAAAGGAGGCACATGCATAACAGGTCAAAGTTTGTGCATAAAAAACTCTTATAAACAAAAAAATGCATTTTTTGCACTGATGGTCTCGTTGGCTGGTGCATGTCATTTATAATCAATAGAGGAATCATTTGACCGTTTCAAAAATATTTCAAAGTTCCTTGTTGCTACTTTAATGTTTGTTTACCGGTTGTGACGAAGGAGTATCCGCGCTCAGTGAGGATCTTCATGAGGTAGTCGGTGAGGTCGCGGCCGGCCAGGTCCAGACGCATGATGGCGTGGGGCAGAGCGTAGCCCTCATAGATGGGCACGTTGTGGGTCACACCATCACCGGAGTCCAGCACGATACCTGAGAGAAGAACCAGGAGAGTTAGTACTGAGCCTATCAACACTAAACATACATAACTAAAACATGTATGTATTTACATGTGTGTGTTTGTGTGTGTGTGTGTGTGTGTGTGTGTGTGTATTTGTATGTGTATGTATGTGTGTGTATGTGTGTATGTGTGTGTGTGTATTCGTATGTGTACGTGTTTTTTTGTTTGTGTCTATGTCTATGTCTATGTCTATGTCTTTGTTATGTACTGTTATGTAACTCACCGGTGGTACGACCAGAGGCGTAGAGGGACAGCACAGCCTGGATAGCCACGTACATGGCCGGGACATTGAAGGTCTCGAACATGATCTGGGTCATCTTCTCCCTGTTGGCTTTGGGGTTGAGGGGGGCCTCTGTCAGCAGGGTGGGGTGCTCCTCGGGGGCCACGCGCAGCTCGTTGTAGAAGGTGTGGTGCCAGATCTTCTCCATGTCGTCCCAGTTGGTGATGATGCCGTGCTCGATGGGATACTTCAGGGTCAGGATACCCCTCTTGCTCTGGGCCTCGTCTCCCACGTAGGAATCCTTCTGTCCCATGCCGACCATCACACCCTAAAGAAGGAAAAGGGGGAGGGAGTTAGGCGTGTTTTAGGCTACAGTGCTGAGTGCTTTACTCACAATTAATGAATTCAAATAATCACATACACACCTAATATATCTGATTAGGTGTTATGCATCAAGATACCAAGAAAAATTCCTTAATCTGTAACAATATGAACACATGTAAATGTGTAAAGCCTGATCTAAGAAGAAGTGTAGACTGCTAACTAAAACCAAAATAATTGCAACGACATGCATGAAGCAAAAAAAGTTTGTTGACATGCTAGATAGATATATAATAGATAATAGATGCCTTATTACATCAGTTTATTTTATTCTATTCATGTTTGTTTTTATTTCAATCAAAGTATATTGACTATTGTATTATGATTTAATATAATTATATTTATTTTTGATTCTTTAGTTTGATTTATAGTTTGATTATTATTTGTTCTAGATTAATGGATTTATTGTTATTATAACTATATACTGTATGTTCAGAAGTCATTTGCTGACTTGAATATAACAATGTTGAAAACGTGAAGTCCTAGTGTACCTGGTGACGGGGGCGTCCCACGATGGAGGGGAACACAGCTCTGGGGGCGTCATCCCCAGCGAAGCCAGCCTTCACCAGGCCGGAGCCGTTATCACACACCAGAGCGGTGGTCTCTTCATCGTCACACATGGCTGCTGCTTCTGGAAGGGGGAGGGAGGGTTAGAGGGGGTGACGGTGAGAGTCTGTACCTTTTATATACTATCTATGGTCTGCACACACGTACAAACAACATTCAATCTAAAGTATACTCAAATGGGGTTTAATGTGACCTCTGGGCTTTCTTTTATCCCTTCAAATGTTAATATAGTTACTGTGCGGCCAAATAAACAACCCTATTATTGTAAATATAATATGGCAACAGAAGTTCACTCCTGCTGTACCCTTATTTCTGATAATGTCATTGAACATGGGGTATAGCCTAAGTTAGTGCATTACAATATAAATACTAAATTATATACTATAGACTTCAAAGCCCAACAACACTGAAGCAGCTTTTAAACCTGATGGTAGTTAATCAGCTGATAGTTTGACATTCAGTCATTGATAAAAACAGAAAGTGTAATGATGCCTTCAAGTGCTCCTAATAAGCTCCTAAGTCTGAGCTTTAAGCTGCCATTGGTCATCCAAGTGCTCTCTGTAAGGAGTCAGGCATAGAATTATTGTATTCATATGCTATTGTCGTATAAAGGTTTTTTTTATTGTTTATTTTCTGTTGTTGTCCTTTTGATCATTAGTTCTATTTCAATTCATGCCTTTTTTGTCACAGGTGTGAGCCTTTAAAGAAAAATCCAAAATGTTGTCCTGGGGAGGATGCTGACTCTTGCAGACAGATATTTTGTGTTACAAATAATACAATTATTGTAGCCACAGTGAAACACAAGTAGAGATCGGATTATAAGACACCGGTTAAATTGCTAAGGCTCTTAAAATAAATAAAAATGTCCTTGGAGTTAATAAAAGTTTCCAATCCAGCTCAATTTTGTGAGTCCAAGTGAAATATATACTAAAAAATCATTGAAGAGAAAGAAAAACTGTTTTAACAAGCCAATTAAAATGCTATTTAGAAAATGCTTTCTATGCAAAAAATTTACACGAATGCTAACACAGACCATCTGCACTGTAAATATTACAATCTATTAACATTTTAGGTCAGATTTCCCCAGTTTCTTGGTTCGTTCTCCACTAATTGCAGAATTTCCAAAAGTGCTTTAACGCAGCATTGAGAGGGAGTGTCATCTACCTGTCAAAACAAAAGCCTTTTTCTAAACTGAACAGAACCAGACTCCATTAAATAAACAGCTAGTTCTAACTTTCCTTCTTCGCTACACCCACCCAGACCGCCCCAGTGCCTCGTTCATCCAAGCCACTTACCTTTGCTTGTCTTCGGCTATCAGTAAAGGAATTGTACCGGCTGTTGCTGGCTCCAGTTAAATGGGGGTGACGGGCAACGACCACCAGGGTCCTTATATACACCTCTATCCTCCGTGCATCACCGGGGGAGGTCTAATTCTTTACCCCAGACAGGAGTTAGGAATGTGGGACTATTCTCCAGGAATTCATCCGACCCCTCCATACACCTCGTCCATATTTGGTCGCGCGGGAGGGTGTGCAGAAGCATGCAAGACCCAGGCCCGCACTCAGGCAGGGTGGGGGGCCCATATATGGAGAGGAAAGCCCCCCACGCGGAGACCCGCCGAGCAGCGCTAGAGCCCGTGTATGGAGCGAGACACAGACCAGACCGACTCATTGACCGTTACTGGTGCCAGTGGAGTTCTACTACTAGACGTCACACAAACTAGACACACACTCATACACACATAATTTTCTTTTAAATATCTATGACAGAGACACACATATCTATGACACAGACACAGACACAGACACACACACACACACACACACACACACACACACACACACACACACACACACACACACACACACACACACACACACACACACACACACACACACACACACACACACACACACACAGCATTTAATAGTTTTATTCAGGTTTGAACTTAAAAAATTGTCTTTTTTAGTTTTGTGTTTTTGTTTTCATTTCTGTTGGTGACTGTTTTTAGAGTTGTTTTTGTTAATTAAAAAAACTAAATTAAGTCTTATATATAAATTAATTGTTAACTTTGTTGCATGGGTTAATTATATAAAAACTAGTCAATTCATGCTGCTGTTATCATTAATACCTGTGTGTTATTAATACATTTTGATAATTATTTTTAATCTTTCTTTACATGATGCTCGTCCATGTTTTTTCACGTTTTCTGTACAATTAAAGAGGATATCTGTTTACTTAATATTTTTCAATCTTAACTCATATCGTGATATTAGCCTATAACTTCCCAAAAATCCCAATAAAGAGATTTATTAAAAAAAAAATAAAAATTATGGATGATCACACTTAACTTCAGTGTCTAAAAGCAGAGGCTCCGGCCCATAAACTGTATATAAGGGGTCATCACCCACCGACCCCTGTGGGACAGCTGCCGGCCTGGGACACACACAGACACACGGCTGTGTTTGTACAACTGTTCACTGAGCATTACAGAGGTGTCAGGATTCACAATGAGTTTTAAAAATCACTTCAATCTATAAAAGGAGCCGGAAGTCATGAAACCAAACATTCAAAGATGCTTCACTACAGGGCTGGACCTACTAGACCTTCGGGGGCCCTAAGAAGGTTATGGTTGGTTAAATATGAAACTAGTATGGTGATGTGTTTTAGTCAAGTATCCTGCTAAGATGAGGCTCTGTTATGTTTGAGCAGTTATTTACCCCTTTAGATCCCCCATCCAGAAGCAAGGAATTCAAGAGTTTGTGGGAAATGCAATTAGATATTCCAACATTACACCGAGAAGTGACATTGCGTGGACCCTAAACAACTGCAAACAAGTTTTACTGCTACGACAGACAGACAGACAGACAGACACCTTATTGATCCCTTGGGAATGTTCCGTCAGGGAAATTCAAAATTCCAGCAGCGACAACAGATACAAAAAACAAGTAAGAAAAACACAAGCTAAGGTGCACCAATAGAAATGGTAAAAAAGTAAATACGATATTAAGCTAGTGAACGGAATAAATAAGAAGAATAGAAAAAAAGACTGATCAACCAATAATGATGTGTTTTTTGTTAAAAATAAAAATGGAGAATATGTATGCAAGCAAGTTGATTTAGAGAACTTTATTTATTGATTAGTTTAGTTATCCATTGATAAAGAAAAAAAAAACTCATGTTGTCAAAAAAAAAGGCATCTGAAGACAATTGGTTTTACCATTAGGTAATGTCTTGTGTCAGGATTCTTCACACAAAATAAAAAAAATGTATTTCTGTTTTTATGGTTTATGATTTATTAGTGCAGTAAGAGTAGAAATCCCACATTACAACATGTTTTTGGTATTTGGATAAATAACCATAATGTGGTTCTGAATGGGTTAACAGTTTAGCGGTTGTCCCTAATCTCACCTACTTTCTCTATATTTAGGGCGAGCTGTAGAAGTGGATCATCCCAGACAAGGATCCAGTTAGTCTATAAATAACCAACATCTGCCCCTCGTCACCACACAACAGGAAGTCCACACTCACTCAGGTTTAGATTCTGAGTCCAGTGGCTCCGATTTCAGTCACTAGCGAAGTGTGAAGGCTCTGATATCAGACGCCCAAACGAGAGGAGAGAGTAAACAGAGCAGTTAGATGTAACCCTAACCCCAGTATCCAGTCAACCTCATGTTTTTTATTACTGAATCCTGAAAAATGGACACTTTCATATCCAAGTGTTAACATATTTCTGCAAAGTGAGCTACATTAGTTACATACTTAACATTAAATATTTTTTTAATAAACTTAAGAGTTCACGCCTCACCAAGTCAGCATAGGTGTCAGAAAGTGTTATCCCCCCCTACTTGCCCGTTTATATTCATACAACTGTTCATTCTGTATATTTCTAGCAGTAGAAGAAACTACTCAGATCTTTTACTTAAGCCGAGACACTGCGGAGAAAATTAATTTTTAAGATCTGGAATATGTTAGAAAAATAATATAACATTTTAGGTCTGGCTTTATTCAATATTATATTTTTTTTTACTAATATCTTCTCTCCTGTTCTCGAAATGTGGAATTGAGTAGTTAGTATTTTCCTATCAGCGTTTTCTTTGTTTACTTTTGTAAAAAAAAATACTTAAATGACTAGAAACACTGCAGTCTAGGTATACAAATAACACATTTATTTAGAAAAGGATTTGAAGCACAGTTCAAACTAAACATTGAAAATCATCAGAATGCAAAAAGTGAAGATCTGAAGTTGCAGAATGGGGTGGTCACATCTGGGCGCTAAGGTAATGTTCGTAATTCGCTCGAAGGACGAATTCAAAATATGGTTTGGACCTCAAAGTGCTCAGATCATCCAGCTCCAGAAGGTCTTTGACGTCAGGCAGGAATGACTGCAGAGGAACTCCTGGAAAAAACACAACAAGGATTAGCATAATTTGTTATTCTGAGGAAAATGTTATTATCTTTACCCATCATGACTATCAAGATAATTTTTAGTACATTTAGGTGAATCTTTCCAGTTATTCCTAAATCCTAAACCTGTCACCATAGCTGAAGACTCGACTTATCCAAAGTGTCCCCCATAAAAAAGTACATTTTTTAAGATTTTTCTTTTTGAATAATTTTCACATACACCAAAACATGTCCTATCTATTCCTATCATTTTCTATACATTTGTTTAACGCCCATGTTTTGTTTTGTCTTAGTGCTATTTATTTTTATTGCGTGCATATCTTTTTGGAAAAATGTGAAAAATGACCCAAATGAATAAATAAATAAAATGTATTTATTCATATGTTGAGATGTTATTTCTTTATCTTTAAAAAACTCAGTTTTATAACTAACATTTTGAAGATATATTTAAATCTTCAAGGCTGTACTATAATGTATTGTCGAACATTTTTTTCTCACCTTCCTGGATGAGTTTGAGGAGGATCTTGACGAAGATGCTGTCTTTGGCGGCTTCCAGAGGGTCGTCAGTCCCATCGGCAGAAGACCAGCTGAGAGGAAGGCAAAATAACACTTAAAACTAATCAATAAATAACTTTACAACAGCTGTATTGAGCACTGAACACAAGCAAACTTCTAGATCGAGAAAAATATGACTATTGGATCTTACTCGTCTCTCCTGAGCACTCGGCCGAAGATCTCACATTTCAGCTCGTCCAGATTGACGTCGTCCTGAACACAGAAAATATCAACATGAGTCTGACTGGTGAAATATCGAACAGACAAATTCATCAATACACTTATATATGGAGTCAGCTATTCTGGAGAACTCTTGTTGTCAAAAACACTTTTAGTCAAAATCTGTGAATATCTCTGAAAAAAAATCCTGTTTTAATACACAGCCTAGGCACTGTAAAAGGGGCATTTTGCTAGCTATGGTGGGCCCCTTTGTTTACATACCAGTTTACAGAGCCTATTGCTGTATCCACATTTAAAGGACAGTTACCTCGTCGATGTATTCCAGTAGGTCCAGAGCCTTTTTGAAGTCGTACTCGTTGGCTCGCCTGTTGTCGTCACAGATATACAACTGTGGAGACGAGAGGGAGAGACACGGATGTTAGAGGTATCACACAAGTACCGTTACATAACCTCTCTCCTTTCACAGTTAAAAAAAACCATCCAAAGAAACCAGGACTGTGTGTTTCTGTTCAAATAATATAAGACATTTCGACACAAACTCAATTCTTTATCCTTCATTGTATTGTATTGTATTGTAGTGGCATTCGTACCTCTAACGTATGAATGTAACCAATACTATTTGAAGATCTACTATTTGATGTGTGTGTGTGTGTGTGTGTGTGTGTGTGTGTATGTGTGACATAGCGAGTCAGTGAGTGTGCGTGGGAGTGTGTTCGTGTTTATGCATGTGTGAGTGTGTTTATGCATGTGTGTGAGTGTGTTTATGCATGTGTGTGTGTGTGTGTGTGTGTGTGTGTGTGAGAGCGAGAGTTAGTGCATGTGTGTGTGTGTTTATGCGTATGTGTGTGTGTTTATGCATGTGTGTGTGTGTGTGTGTGTGTGTGTGTGTGTGCGTGTGTGTGTGTGTGTGTGTGTGTTCTGACCTGGATGAGGTTGTGAGCGCTGAGGAGGGGCAGAGTGTCGGGGTTCATCTGCTTCTCCTCCAGCAGCTGTCGGGGCAAAGTCTCCTGGTGCAACAGGAAGCGCTCCTGCTCCACGATGTCTGATCAGATGAGACAAATGAAGTTTAATGAGCGGACATGTTTTACCTCTGCTACTGTGTCACTGTCACAATGTATTTAAAGCCCCTGTAAACACGAATCCACAAAATTCTTTCATCTATGTCATTAAGGGAGTTAGTGTTTAGAATGTATCTTATGTAAATATTGTTTATGTTGATCTTATCCAACTATATTTTTTTATTGTATCGTTCTAACTGCACTGTGGGCCAGAGATAAACGCCATTTTGATTATGATGTATATCTTGCATATAACAGAACTGACCATAAAAGAGTTTGACTTAGTTGTATGATAGTAAAGCATCTTAAAAAGAGGGTTTATTTCTTAATCGGATTTTTATAAAAGCTTAGAACACCCAACTTTTATATCATTTATGGATTTCTTTTTTTACCATTTTAGATCAAGTTTCCAGAGGCTTAAATGTGTGCTTAAATCTGGTAAAAGATTTAAGCACATGCACCGTCTTAATTTAGGATCCCCATTAGTTATAACCATAGTAACAACTATTCTTCATGGGATTACAAAAAAAATATAAAACTAAATAAAGAAATTCAACAGTACATAAATACTTCCACAAAGTTAAAAAACTAATTAATTGTAAGATATATTTGTCCCAGTGAACATAAGTGTCCCTACTTAAGGTAAACACCACTAAAGTCTTCGATGTTGTGAGTGTTATTTTACCGTCCACTTGTTTGTTGAGATGTTCCTCCGGCAGGTCTGAGGCGAGCAGCGTCAGCTTACTGAGCGCCAGCAGCGTCTTCTTCTTCGCAAAGTAACGTGTCTCCATGTTGGCCTGGCTGTACAGAGTCTGGTGGGCCTGTACAGACAGACACACACAGACAGACAGACAGACAGACAGACAGACAGACAGACACTACATATTATTATCTATATTTATTATTATGTATTTATATGTACGATACAAATATGTAGCTGATAATTTATTGGTATAAACGCTGTTTGAAAGTTGTTTGCGGATTTCTGTTATTTAAAGTCAGACGGATTTTAAACCATAGCACATCTTATCTGTGTGTGTGTGTGTGTGTGTGTGTGTGTTCCTGTGTGTGTGTGTTCCTGTGTGTTTGCGGTTGGTAACTGCAAACAGGAAGTTAGTTGAGCAGCGTGTGTGTGTGTGTGTGTGTGTGTCATAAAGAGTATGTTTGCTGCTGCTGTACACTGGTCTGGTCTTTTTGAACTTCAAGTCATTTGTAGCTGTAGAACGAGGCAGACGGAAGCAAGCAAGCGAGGAAGGGAAGATGAAGTTAGGGTGTAAAAAAGGCAACAATAAAATAAATGAAAGAAGAGATTAAGGAAAGCTAGATAAAATACATACTTCTACTGACTGTGTTGTGATGTATTTAACTTGTTTATCGAACATACGTATACCTGCCAACGAGACTTAAAGGAATACTATGCAATATCCGGCGAACTCTTGGCCAACGCTTGTTTATGTTTATACTAACAGCGTTTATATCTGACGCTCAGAGCGAGTACCCGGCTTCGTTCCCCGAAACGTCAATCTGTGCGTGCTGATATTGACAGACAGTGTTCTAAATCAAATTGCTCAGTATGCCTTTAAGATGGACATTAGCCACTGACTTAGTGTAGTCCAGCATATTTACATGTAAATGTTCATCAATATGCAATGTTTTAAATTGAATCTAAAAAATTTAATAAATCTAAAAAGGAAGGAAGGAAGGAAGGAAGGAAGGAAGGAAGGAAGGAAGGAAGGAAGGAAGGAAGGAAGGAAGGAAGGAAGGAAGGTATCTATGATCTGTGAGAGTGTTGTTTTTAGACCGGATCGGTTCAAAATGGATGTGGTTTGTACTGAAGCTGTGTGTGTGTGTTTGTGCTTAACTGTCATCGTGTGTGTTTCACTATGCGTTTTGCTGTATGTATGCGTTTCAGTTTCTATGTTTGTCACTTTCCCCTGTGTGTGTTTCTGTGAGTGTATGTGTGTCACTTTGTGTGTATGTCAATGTTTGGTTTGTGTCACTCCCACATTGTAAGTTAATATGTATGATATGAGTGTGTGCATGCATGCTTGAATCACTTTATGTATCACTGTATGTGTGTGTGTTTGTGTATCACCATGTGTGTGTTTATGTTTGAATGTATGCGTGTGTGTATGTATGTGTGTGTGTGTGTGTGTGTGTGTGTGTGTGTGTGTGTGCGTGTCTGCGTGTGTGTGGGCGTGTGTCTGCGTGTGTGTGTGTGTTTGTGTACGTGTATCATTATGTTTTTGTGTATCACTGTGTGTGTGTGTATGTCTGTAAATGCGTGTGTGTGTGTGTGTGAGCATGTGTTTGAGTGTGCGTATATGTGTGTATGAGTGTGCGCGTGTGTGTGTGTGTCCCATACACTGCGGTAGTCTTGGACGTGGATGTGGTGCAGCCAGCTGAGGTGCTGGTGCGACTGCAGGAAGCTGGCCAGCTGCTGGTGCTGTGCGGCGGGCTGGGACAGCAGCTTCCCTCGCTTCCCTTTCTCCATGTACCAGCGGAACAGGAAGTCAGCAAAGTTCTACAGGAAGTGACATGCGGTGGTGGTAGAGAGAAACAGGAAGTCAAGAGATCGGCTTGTGTGAGAAAAGCTCCGACATTACAAGTGAAAGTAAAAACTTAAAAAGGTGGCGTCAGTGTTCTGGAGGATGTTTGGTGAAAATCACTTTGTCAAAATCAGTGAATATCTCCTCACGATCTGCTACCTGTCCGTACTGTGTGTGTGTGTGTGCTAAAAACATATATCTGGTGTAAGTACAAAGCCTAGGCTCTGTAAACCAGTGTGTAAACAAATGGGGCCTACTGTTGGTAGCAACATGACCCTTTACAGAGCCTAGGCTGTGTATTAAGACTGGATTTTTAGGAGATATTAACTGATTTTGACCAAAACTAAATTTGACAACAAGCATTCCCCAGAATCTTTGACTCCACCTTTAACTTGCTCATCAGTTTGAAGTCTGAATTTGGCACTGTATTGCACTATTTTATCTTTAGCCGAATGACATACTATAAGAAACATGTGTGTAGATAAATGTATGTATTGTGTACATTTTATATACAACTCTGTCCAACGAGGCAGTAGTATTGAGAAAACTAAATTGTTGTAGCGACTTATATCTGTGTTTGTAGTTTCTCTGTTCACCTGGTCTGCAAACTTGGCCATGTAGTGCTGCAGGCGGCTCTGGTTGTCTGTCTGCTCACACATCTGAACCAGGATGTCAAAGTCGCAGTATTTCTCCGCCAGCGCTGCCACCCACTGGTACTGACCCATCTCCACTGCAACACACAACAGATTCACAGTAAGTTTACACACGCACCGTGTGTATGTGGCCAGACAAAGAATAATTACTGTTTCATCCTGTTCATTCAGTCAAACTATCAAACAGTACAGTATGCTTCTCTGCAGTTTTAAAAACACTTTTAAATATTAGTCTCGGCACTAGCTACAAAAACCCAGCATGTGTTTTATTTTATATTATTCATTTCTTTAAACGTTTATTTAACCAGGCAGGTCATTAAGAACTAATTCTTATTAACAAAGATGGAGCCCTCCACTTACGCAGCGGCGCCAGCACCTCCGTGCGTCTCTGGCTGTACTCCATCTCCAGGCTGTTGTAGCGCTCCTGTTGGGTCGTCCTGTGTGTCTGCAGCGAGGTGAGCTGGGACACGTAGCCGCTCAAGTAGATGTCCAGCAGCGCCACCAGCTGTTCACACAGAGCGCTGCGCAGATCCGAGACGGCGTGAGGGTAAACAGAGCGCAGGATGATCTCGTGTTGACGCGCGATGACTGTACGAACGCCTGAGGCTGGAAATGGAAATATTAGAAAAGATAAGGAATGAGTGTGATGTATTTGGCCGGCATGGTCTTGTACTTTTTTTTTTTTTTTTTTTTTTTTTTAAATATGTTTTTTTTTTTTATGTCATTTCAAAAATGTCCACGGATTGTTGGGGTGGGTGGGGGTTATAAATGTTTGATGTTTGTTTGAGAAAATTAAATAAAAATTGTTTATGGAAAAAAAAAAAAAAAAAAGATAGGGGACGTTTATTTATTAAATTACATTCACTGGTGCAGGTAGTATGCTAACATTTGTGGCCGGTTTCTAAGACATGGATTAAGCCTAGTTTTGGACTGAATTGTACTTTCAATGGACAATCTCCATTCAAATTTCCATTTAGTCCAGGACTAGGCTTAATCCATGTCTGTGAAACTGGCTGGCCCTTGGAGTTTCAAGTTAAGTCACTTTCCAACAGGTATAAACAAGTGACAACCGAAAAGTTTAATTAAATGAACAAATACTAATATTGAGGAGAGTTTGTTTTACCGGTCCATGGGATGTACTCTGGTTCTGCAGCAGCGCTTTCAGACGCTCTGTACATGGAGGCCTTGGTCTCTCTGTACTGAGCAGCAGCTTGAAGAATGTCCTGCACACACACACACACACACACACACACACACACACACACACACACACACACACACACACACACACACACACACACACACACACACACACACACACACACACACACACACACACACACACACACACACACACACACACACACACACACACACACACCTTCATTTCAACAGATAATCTCACGGGTCTCATTCTCAAAATATCGATAATTTAGATTACGTGATCTGACATTTCTAAAGATCAGAAAAAACCTTATCATGAACAATAATGTCTCTTTACTGTTGAGTTGAGTACAGAATCACTCGATGTAGACAAACCTTTATGGTCGCAAAACCCAGAAGTGTTACAGCGCCGTTTAAAAATGAAATAGTTAAATCGCTGCATCTCTTTTACCTTGATGATGTTGTTGACGGTGAGAACCACCTCGGCCCACTGCACCGAGTCGTCCTGGTTCTCCTTCAGGCTGCGCTCCTCCTCCTCCAGCAGACACTCAAACACTGACGAGATCTGAGACACCTACGGAGGCACAGAGAAAAAGACTTACCAACACGGATCACACACACACACACACACACACACACACACACACACACACACACACACACACACACACACACACACACACACACACACACACACACACACACACACACACACACACACACACACACACACACACACACACACACACACGTTTGTACAGCTCTACTTGTGAGGACACTCATTGACATAATGCATTCCCTAACCCCTAACCTTAACCATTACAACTAATCACCTAACCCCAACCCTTAAATTGCCCTCAATCCGATGGTTAAAAGCTCATCCTTGGTCCCCGCAAAGGGCATGTGCAAGTACAAACACACACAGACACAAAATCGCACACAGACACACACACACACACACACACACACACACACCTCTCTGAAGAAGACATCAGCAGCAGTGAGGCTGGGGGGCACAGCAGCGTTGTTGCGGTGCAGGGCGACTCCGATGGCCCGGTTGAGCAGCTCGGCGTGTTTGGTGTGATGGTTCTTCAGCACCATGGCCGCCTGCAGCTTCTCCGCGTGTTCACATAGCAACAGGCGCGTCGCCATGGGAGACGAACGCACCGTCACCTGGCCCAGCCGATCCAGCAGACCCACCTGAGAGGGGGAGGAGGGGAGGATAATTGTGACACTTTTTTTTAAATGCAACTTATGTCTTCAAGGATTTTTCAAAAACAAACAACATTCAGTTGATTCAAGAAATGACATTTTGACATAACAGATTTTTTTAATATTTTTTCTAATGGCGGCGTGCTTAGTGTTAGAATGTGTGTGTGTGTGTGTGTGTGTATGTGTGTGAGAGTGTGAGTGTGAGTGTGTGTGTACCTGGCTGAGGAAGTCCATGAAGCAGCCGTGGGCCTTCATCTTGTCCTCCAGCTGGTGGAGGATGATGAGGGAGGTGAGAGGGAAGCCGGCGCTCTCTGGGAGAACGGAAACAAATATATGCATGTGATTAAAAAACACAAAGAAAGACTACAAAACTGTTTGAATGAACTGTTTGAGCACAACCAAAATCATGAAAAATATAATAATTTTTTTCATTTTTTTTTTTTTTTAGATCTTTAAGTAAAAGGATTATTCAAGACACAATTATTTTTATATTATTTCAGTGATGATGTGATTTTTTAGAACAATCAGGACAAAGCATTGAGCAGAGGAATACTACTTTTTTAAGTGCTGCTTCAGCTGTCATAAATGTGACACTGGTAATCTTGGTGCAATGTGTTTGTTTGTGAGGACTTGAGCCTTCACCACAGGTTTATGAGAGAGTCACTCTGCCCCCCTGTGTGTGTCAGTCACCAAGGACAGTAGTTAGTCCAGGGTGGGCAAATAAGGGGCACATGAAATGTTTTTAAATAAATAATCATAAATACAATTACTATATGCCTCGTAATTTAACCTTGTAAATAAATGCTACACCGGCAAGCTCTCAATGCTATTTCAAAAGATTTTTTCAGTCATGTTTCCTAAAAAAGCAGGTGGATAGACCCCCCCCCCTCTCTCTGCCTTCCCCCCTGTTCCCCTCCTCACCATCGGGCACAGACTCGGCCCAGCGTGGGTCAGAGGCTGGGTAATCGTCCACCAGGTCCAGGTTGATCCGCGTCACCAGACCGTCCAGTTCTGCTCCATCCTCCCCGTCACCGTCAACCGGGAACAGCTCGTCTGTGACCGTCTGAGCTCCAACCAGGTCATTACTGAAAGAAGGAAGCAAGATTATTATTTTTTTTTTTTTTTAATTATTTTTTTATTTTTTAAAGAACACAAACAAGCGAAAAAGTGAACACACAATCAAAAGTCAAGATTTATTTTTTGGTTTTCACCTTTATTTCACAGCAACAGAGTGACACAGTTGAAATGGGGAGAGAGAGGGGGATGAAACATTATTAAAGATAGATTTTTTTTTTTTTAGGGGTAGGGGAGGATGTGCAGTATACGGCTTGGGTCCACTGGAACAATGACTTTTGTGTTAATGGTACGCGCTCTACTGTTGAGGGCCCCAGGAAAGAAGAGTATTTATCATCTACCATATCACAAAGTTTTTTTTAAAGCGGCTACGAGTAACATTTAAATAACTTTTAAACAGCCTCATGTTTCCTCTGATAATCATAAATTACCTTTAACAGCAAACGAGACCATCAGTGCAAAGAAAGACGTTTTTATATCGTTTTTATTACTGCTTTTGGTCTGGTCGCACACCCAGTCCGATTTTCGGTTCGCTCATGCAGGCTCTATGGTCACATATCCGTATTGGTCGCAGATTTCAGTGTGGCGCTGCAACGCGATTTGAGAAGCCTATCCCTCCAGGTGAGGAAAGGGGAGCGGGAGCCTTGTTTGAGACAGTTATTTGTCGTCATAATGACTGATAACGGGGCTGAACCATCAAAGAAAAAAAAGAGAATGCAATGAAGAAAAGCTAAAAGGGAGAGTGATATAGGCTATGGGCGGGACGAGGGCGTTGCCAAGCAACGTGTATACAATTTCACGAGAGCTAAACTAGACTGCAGTGTTTACTCCTAAATGAATGAGCGGTTGGTACTAACACAAAGTTTGCTTTGCTTCACCATCATCAGATAACCATTATCTGAAATAGTCATTATTTACATCAACAACACAAACACATTACCTCATCGTGATCCATACTAACTGCCGTCTCTCGTTCATTCGCTTTCTGTGAGGACACGTAATCTTTCAGCTCCGTGAGAGTGAGTAGTTAGGTGACGCTGCTGCATCAACTCATTGCAATCAGGTGTGTGTAGCACTGACTGGCATTAGTTGATGCAGTGTCAAAACCACTCTCACGGAGCCGAAAAGAGTCTTCACACTTTCAACACACGGACATGCACTATATTGCGCCCTTCTCAGTTCACACTCGCACGCCTGGCACGAGCTAGAAAACAGCTTTGCGACAGCGGGCGTCGTAAAAATACTACCGCTTTTGTCCAAAGGGGACGCCAACGTGCCAAGTTACTAGTAGTGGCTTTAAGGGATTTATAGACATACCGACAGAACTGCAGGAAAGCAGCCTTCAGGAGTTTGGTTTTGTCCTCCTGAGCGACGGGCTCCGATCTGGTTGGAGTCTCCATGGCTGAAGCCTTGGGACACAAAATTAGAAAAGTTAATTTTATTTATTTTTTTATTAAGGTTGGATGGGGTTTATAAAAATATAAAAAGAATAACTGTTCTTAAAAAGCTTAAATACTTGTAACATTTTACATATATACTTTGTCGAAAAAGAAATGTAACCATCGTAAAAATACTACAACTTGTGTGACATCGTACATCTCTTTAAGTAACTCATTTATGTCTGTCCATGATAGCAAAGCAAAGTACATACACCGTTAGTAGATCAAACGACATCTCACACACTATAAAAAAACAAACAATAACCATCAGATGCGTTCAGATATTGCGCATATTTCGTGGATTTTTAGCCGTCACCTCCGGAGCTGCAGCCAGTGAGGAGCAGAGTGAGTCCTCCATGGTCTCAGGCAGCATGGAGGCGGTCTCCCGGGCAACCACCGCCACCAGGCCGCTGGTCTGGGAGAAAAACACCGGCAGGTTGGCACAGCAACCGCCGCCGCGTACACCGTCACCTGCACAGACAGAGAGGGAATAACACAGCTAAGAGGTCTAGTTTGTGAATTAGTGTGAGGAAAAACTGGTTTGTTACAATAGAGTTAATTTTTTTATATATTTTTTTGTTTTATTCCCAAACATAAAATGAATTCATATGAGCAACCTAATTGCATTATCACTGATACAATTGTTTAGGAGAAGAAAAAAAATAAGAAAGAAAGAAAGAAAGAAAGAAAGAAAGAAAGAAAGAAAGAAAGAAAGAAAGAAAGAAAGAAAGAAAGAAAGAAGTTTTTTTTCCTCACCAGGAGAGTTGAAGCTGATCTTCTCGTCGGGCAGTCCTCCTCTGCTGGTTCCAGTGGAGCAGGCGAACACCATCTCCTCGTTATAGATGAAGGCCGTGTTACCGGGGCAACGAGGCAACACCAGCTGAGTGCTCTGAAGGGCATCCTCACTCTGAGAGACACAAGATTCAAGATTCAAAGTGTGTATTGTCATATGCACAATAAGAAACATGTTCTCAGTCAAACAATGAAATGAAACAAGATGTTAGTTATGCTTATCAACATTAGGTGTGCAACTAATACATATTTGAATTTAAATAAAAAATAATTGTAGTAAAAACATCATTTCAAGTAAGTTTCAAAATCGCTTTATACCGTACTCTTAACTCTTAACAGTGGCTGCCTGGATGGGATGAAGTCAGAACTAAATTGATCTTAGAAAATGTTCACAACATTTTGGAGATTATCAGTATCAGTATCAGGACTGACCGTGAATGAAGGGTTGTACTTGGTGACTTCCACGGTGATCTGGTCGGAGATGGCGGCTCCGTTGTCATGCAGCGTAACCAGGCAGAAGTACGCCAGGCAGGGAGTGTCTGACGGGTGCCAGGCTGCTGCCAGGACCACCAGGCCCGCTCTGAAAACAACACAGTGCTTTTGGTATTTATTTGGAATTATGTAAAAAATGATTATGGAATGTAAAGCCCACTAAAGCACATGTCTATTTGTGATACTGGGCTATAGAAATAAAACTGATTTGATTTGGAATTATAAAAAGACAAAAACAGCAACAACCCAATATCAGTCATATATATATATCATAATAAACTGTTTACTAATGCCACCTTCCACTAAGTTTTTTTTGCCACCTGAGGAATTCTGAGAGAAATACAGAGAGTATGTGGAGCTGATAGGCTTAATCAACTTTGTCAACTAGTTTGCATTATAGCTTTATTTAGTGTAACCCCTAACTCAAACCCATTTACACAAACACACACACACACACACTCACTGGCTGTGCTTCATATCCAGGTACGTCACATTCACTCCTTCCTTCATCTCCTCGTAGTTGCTCTCTGAGCCCTGGTTGGGAGAGACAGAGAAAGGCGACAGATTTTAATAAACGACCAGAATTAGAACAGAATCTGATCAATAAAACTGCCGAAACAATCTAATTTCACCAACATTTTTTTTCCCCATTGTTATTGTGTACAATTCTGGAGGTATCTGTACTTTACTTGTCAATTCATACTTCGACCCCACTGCAAGGAGACATGTTTCAAAGCAGAACTGTTACTTGTAAGTAGCGTTAGTAATTGTACTTATGTAAAGGAAGGATCTGAATACTTCCTCCACCATTTTATGACACTGAAAACACTAATAATATACAGTATACATGTGTATTTATCTGTCTGAATAGTACTCTAATATACGTATATAAATAAATAAAAGATCCGCTGTTTGTGTGTGTGTGTGTGTGTGTGTGTGTGTGTGTGTGTGTGTGTGTGTGTGTGTGTGTGTGTGTGTGTGTGTGTGTGTGTGTGTGTGTGTGTGTGTGTGTGTGTGTGTGTGTGTGTGTGTGTGTGTGTACTACTGACCCAGATGGAGTCTGCGATGCTGTCGGTCAGAGCTGTCTGTGCGTCCCAGCTGAGGATCTGCAGCTCGTAGCTTTCCTCCACCTCCCACTTACTGAGACTGGAGCTGGTCAGTGTGTACAGGCTGCTGCAGCCATCCACCCACAGCACCGTGTGCAGCTGAAGAGAGAAGAAACAAATAAATAATAGAGTGGAGCACATGTTATTAAAACCTTTATTTATACAGGTAAATCCCATTGAGACTGGAGACTCTTTTGCAAGTGAGACCTGTTCCCATTTACACGTTATCATTCACATACACATTCATACACCAATAGCAGGCTGACTATCAACATTCACATGTACACCGACAGCAAGGTTGACTGTGCTTGAAACCCCTAAACTGTGCACCACTCAGGGGAAGTATATAAAAATAAATACATATATTGTTGGCAGAAGTCAAGAAAACAGTTGCGGGAAAAAAAAAATATTAGTATAATTCATTCAGGAGTCATATTCTCTGGATATTCTCTGAGATAATGAAGTCATGAATCATATTATTTTGTTCTTAATCGGCCAAATTGAGAGAAGAGGGTTAGGGTTAGGATTATTTCTATTTACGGCAATCGATCTTGGCACCTTGGGGACAGTAAATTAAACTCTACTCTACCCATTGAACACTAGTCTTTACATTGGGCTCTTTCATAGTGTTACTCACATAGACATTATATAAATACTCACTGTGTCGTTGGCTGGAGGTGCGAGCATCCCGAACAGGCTGGAGACGCGGCGGCCGATGCCAGACAGCACCCCGTGGCCCTGCTGCAGCGTGCGGGACTGCAGCCTCCCCGACGCATCCACACTCGCTCTCAACAGCTGGTTCTTAAAGGACGACAAGATGAAACTTCCACCCTGAGAGAGAGACGAGAGAAAAGTCAGAAATAAATTAAAAACTTGAACAACAAATGAAAAAGGTTTTTCTTGTGATATGGATCAGAGAGTTCAGTTATCAGTTGGATTAGAGGTTTTTATCTGCTAAGGCATCAAAATAAATCTGGTGTGCCTGTTCATTTATTTCAGATAGGTCCAAAGCAATACATAAAAAGTCAAAAATAAAGAAATATATAAAAATATATATACAATACTACAATACATCGTCATTTTATGAATGTGGGAGTAAGCAGTCATGCCATTGTTTTCTGATTGCAGATACATAGCTTTGTGTAAAATCATTTAATAAATTACATTTACAGAAAAAATACTAAAGCAGCACACCCTTAATAAATATTTCCTTTATAAAACTGAACTATAGAAACTGGACATTTTGATGAATTTATTGAAAATTATGGATCTGCACCCGACCTTGTGTTGTACTGTCCATTGTGTAATGTCCTGTGATTTTGTTTAAGAAAATATAAAAAAAAAATATATATATAAAAAAATATATATATATATTAACTACGACAGGCTTTCAACTCACCCTGACAGCCACCACAAAGTTGCAGAGATCCCCCAGGTCCACATCTGTCTCTGTGTAGTTTCCCTCTTTAGTGAGACTGGGCCACAGACGAGCCGTTCCCTCCGCACACACGGCCAGCACGCAGATGGACTGAACCGAGGCCGTATCCAGGGGCGCGCTGGACGCCAAGGCAACCAGGTCGGCTGTGTAGTTGTACTCGCTGCTCGGCAACTGCAGCTCCTTACACACCGCCAGCTGAAGGTAAAATAAACAGAGAACGGAAGGGTGGCTTTTAGGACTTTGATTATGAAGCTATGCGTTGGTTCATTAACGGTGGCAAGGAACAATTATCTTCATAGAATTAAGCTGAAAGGCTATTTTTGGACTGCATGTTAAAGCTGGGGTATATGATTTCTGATTGGTCAAAGTTAACATGAGCTGTACACTTTGACCAATCAGAGCGAGGCTACGATTCTCTGCTCTTATTGGCTGTTGGGACTGTCTATTCACTTTGGTACGACTTTGTTGGTGTAGAGCGTGTCAGGGAGGGACCATAGGGGAGGGACCAAAGAGAACAAGTGGAGCGGTTGAGGTATTTGGATTCGAATCTCTATCCCAACTGCCATTTTCTCCCCAAATCCTGCACCCCAGCTTTAAAGTTGTACAGTTCGGATTTTGTTGCTATTACGTGACTCAGATGTGTTTTTTCATGACATGTGAGCATAGCAAGTCAGACGGAATCTTTGTCCCAATCTCATATGTGGCTCTTAATCCAATCAGGTCTGAAGTTTTGCAATGTATTCAGTATGATATTTAAAAATGTTCATATCAAATTTCGACATTCGTCATCATTAATCAGTGAGAAATCTAGCTGTAGGAATCCCTCAAAGTAGTCGTTGTTTTGCAGCTTAAGTTTCTGCCTCTTGAACCTGTACCTTGGCCACGGCAGTCTGGCTGATCTTCCAGATGATCAGTCTCTCTCCACAAACCATCCAGGCCCAGCCGCTCTCGTTCACCTTCACTGAGATCTGGTCGTCAGCTAGAGGGGAAGACCAACACACACATTACACAGTGGAAAATACAGGAGAAATGGAATACACCATATTATTTATTATAGTAACATGCTGCAATGCACTTCATAATTGAAGCACTTCACAAAGCACAATTATTTCTGTATATTTATGTTGAATATTGTTGTTGCAAATGTGTGTGCTGTGTGTGAGGGTGATGCGTGTGTGTGTTTATTATGTTTGTTGATCGTGTCTTTTAAGCTACTGTCATGTGACCGCTTTAAATTGCTCCTTTGGAGACGAATAAAGTGATTCAAATTGAATAAAATTAACAAGGGGATGTTGTTGAGACGCGGTTTCTCTTACCATCTGCCATTGTCAGCGCCTCCATAACTTTGACGGGCAGCGAGGAGCCGAAGGTTTGCACATCGAAGTTGACTGATTCTGCAGCTGCGTAGGTCTGACCTCTTGTGGGCGTAGATCTAGTGAGACAAGAGAGGACACATCATCAGGACCATCGGCTGAATACTGACCTACAATACTGAGCTACTTTGTGGTGCTTTATACTGAATTGTAATGTGTTGTATAGGAGAGATGCTTGTTTCTAATATTCGGGTCTACTCTGATGAATAGAGAGCAGGTGAAAGAAAATATCAGAAACACCCCTATATAAATCAGTAAGACTAAATCCCCTAAAATAATAAGTTCATCTATCTATCCTACGGTATCTATCAATCCATCTGTCTGTCTAACTGAATAATAACAATACATATCTCCTCAAACCTCTTTAAAACACGTTCAGAAACCCCTAAACACCATAATCTTCAAGTAGGGAGGATTAATTGCATCCCTGCTCTCCTAATAATCTGTCATCAGTGTTTATATGAACCATACAGCGGTGTGTGTGTGCACTCACCTCGCCGACAGAGTACTTCTCCGCGGGGAGAACAGGAGGCCACCAGCCCCGGAGACGCTCTTCCTCCCGGTGGCTCTGCCCTGCTGCCGGCGGCCTGAGCCCGAGACGCCGCTGGGGGAAACAAACATCTCCTGCCGTATGTATGTCAAAAATTACCCGTAAAAATCTACCATAAACACCGCAAACACCCTCACTATCAAACATTCGCTCAAAGCTCAAAACAGCGCGCGGTGCAGGCGCTTGAAATAAACGTCATCGCTGGTTCAACGGAAATCCCGCCCACCGCAAAACGTCAGTTTAAAATATATATATTTCAAGATTTTTTTTTTAATGTTTGATGTATCTGAATTTACATATGACGTGAATTTTGTTTAAATTAACTACTTTCTTTATTTTTGGTTCAAATTTCGCCGCGCACGATAAGACCAACCCAGACATAATAGATCGTCGATAGATTCATCCTTGTCAGTTTATGGAAGGGAAAATCCAGGCGGACTAGTCGATGACCGAGTCGGCGGGTTATTTTTTAGCCTAGCATGACTTGATGGAGGCGGATCGGGGAAAAACCACCACGATGATGGAGAGGCAACAACACACAGCTACGTAGATTAACCTGTAAAAGCCAAGTTACTTTGAGGACTTCTCGGCCTGAAAACAGTCACTGAGGGGACGGAGAAGCGCGATATGCAGTGAGTAGCTGTTTCTAGGATCCATCCAGGGAAAACGTCTGTAGGCCCGCTGCTACTAGCGGCTAAAGTTAGCCGACTAGCTCGAATCAGGCTCCCCCTTGTAAAGTAGAAACATGCCGGGGTTTAGACTGGATTAATACGACCCTGCAGTTGTTTTTAGATTCCAAAATGTGTTTCAATATATTCAGACTTTCGGGGAATATGTATCGGATGTTAAAAAGCCCTAGTAAACACGTTAGCTCGCTGATTAGCTCTTGAAGATGCTGTATGGCTCTGCAGGGTTAATGTTGTCATGGAGATGGTGGATCTTATAACAAACATACACAGACATTTTCTTATTTTAAAACACTCAGTTTACGCCTTTTAAAGTGACTGATGTTATGTGAGCTGTGTGTGGGACGGACAGGTGATGTGCAAGTGTTTGCCTCTGTCTGGAACGTCTCAGGTGTGTGACAGTGACGCTTTGATTTTGACGGAATGATCCTTTTTGTTTGTGTTTTTTAGTTTATAATTCCATACAGGGAGGCACTGTTATGGACGGGGAGCGCTGTTACACTCATCTTATAAAAGTCACATGAAACAAACTTTAAAAAAAAAAAAAACTGGTTTCCAGGTCATGAAGCGCGTTCGCACGGAGCAGATCCAGTACGCCGTGGCCCAGTACCTGAAGCGGAGGCAGTATGTGGACACTGACGGCTCCCTGAAAGGGGCCAAGCTCTTCCAGTCACCTGAGGAGATGGCAGCCAGCCTCACAGGTGGGTTTCTGCATAGACTTTTGTGCTTTACATCAGTACGTTGTGGCCAATCGCTGATATAGCTAAAAATGTTGATATCTGTAGATGTGGATAATTGTCAGGAATCAGGATAAATGTCACCGCTTTATTGCCAGCCCTACATCAGATGAACAACTCCAGTTAAAGGGACATATTGTACCTTTTTACTGTTACTCCATTGTGTTTGTTTTTTAACATTTATCTCTACTCCTTGCCTCTCCCTCCTCCTCATCCTCTGAGCAGTGCAGACGGAGTCGGGTTGTGCCAACATCGTCTCCGCGGCGCCCGTCCAGTCAGACCCCCAGCAGTACGAGACGCAGTTCTCCAGGCTGCGCTCCTTCCTGTCAGGTATCACACTCACTTTCTTACTGCACACTCACATTTCAATCCATTAGTTGAAAAAGAGTGTGTAATATGTCCATGGTATATTAACACAGCTTTGACATTACCTATAGTTAGCAGTTAAAATGTTTGCTGTAAGTTGTTTAGGAAGTAATTTGGATGCAATGTGAACATGTTTTTTTTAGTAACCAAACCCTCAATACTTTGTCTTTCCCCTGAATCAGAAACGGAGATCTCGTGGGCGAAGGAAGTGAGCAGCGTCCTGTACCCGCTCTTCGTCTACCTTCACCTGGACATGGTGCACTGCGGCTTGAAGGCGGCGGTGGACGGCTTCTACAGTCGTTTCCATGGCGCCTTCCTCCAGGACAGCGAGCAGCGAGCCACCATAGAGCAGCTCCGCCACGTTCTCACGGCCCAGGACGTCGCAGCGAACCCCAAACTGAGCGCCTTCCTGGAGCACAAGTACGTGGTGCACCTGTCGGAGCCGGCCTACAGCTACCTGCTGCGCTACCTGCAGAGTGAGGACAACAGTGCCCTCTGCCGGGCTCTGAGCACACACCTGCAGCTGGAGGTCACCGCATCGAGGCGCACAGACTACCAGCTTTACGGGGCCGCTAGTGGGGCGACCACTGCCCCAAACGCCACCTCGTCCTGGGCCGGAGTGGACGGGGCGGAGGGCGGGGAGGGGGTGGAGGTCCCAGCAGGCGTCCCACAGAGCGAGGCCGCCCTGGAGGCTCTGCAGGACTGCATTAAGAAGGTGCACGAGGGCCCCCCCACGCTCACCACCGTGTGTTTCTACGCCTTCCACCACACGGAGCAGATGTTAAACACGGCCGAGGTCTCTGCCGACAGCCGGCTGCTGGCTGCGGGGTTCGATAACTCCACCGTGAAGCTGTGGAGCCTGCGGGCCAGGAAGCTGAAAGCCAAACCGCATCAGGCCGACGTGTCACTCATCCACCTCGCCTGTGACCTGCTGGAGGAGGAGGTGAGATCACTGAAGGGAAAAGTATAAACTGAATGTGTTTTAATCATGTTGTAAAAACACTTTATTAATTCAGTTTCCAGAGCCTCGAGCTGTGTAATGTTTTCTAAATCTGACCCACAAAATATTTGCTGCTGTAAATGACTAATGATTAATCAATTATCAAAATTGCTTTACTTGTATTCAATTGATAAATGAAGTGGATGTAGATCTCTTCATTTTATAGACAATATTCAACAGATTAAACGAGAGTGAATCTTATTTTTAGTTGCAACCCAATAACTCAAACAAAGACAAACTAACGTCACCGTTCAGGATATATCTGTAACACCAGATGTGACATTGTCCCTCTCTCTCTCAGACGGAAGAGGAAGACGTCTCGGGCAGTGAGATAAAGAAGCTTCGCGGCCACAGTGGTCCGGTGTTCCGCACGGCGTTCCTGACGGACAGCTCCGGCCTGCTGTCCTGCTCCGAGGACACCACCATCCGCTACTGGGACCTGGGCAGCTTCACCAACACGGCACTGTACCGCGGCCACGCCTACCCGGTGTGGGACGTGGACGTGTCGCCCTGCAGCCTCTACTTCGCCAGCGGCTCCAGCGACCGCACCGCGCGCCTCTGGACCTTCTCACGCACCTACCCGCTCAGGCTCTACGCCGGGCACCTCGCGGACGTCGACTGCGTCAAGTTTCACCCAAACTCAAACTACCTAGCAACGGGCTCCACGGACAAGACTGTGCGTCTGTGGAGCACCCAGCAGGGGGCGTCTGTTCGCCTCTTCACAGGCCACCGCGGGCCCGTCCTGTCGTTAGCTTTCTCTCCTAACGGGAAGTATTTAGCGTCCGCCGGGGAGGACCAGAGGGTTAAGCTATGGGACTTAGCATCAGGGGCGTTGTTTAAAGACCTCCGCGGACACACAGACAGCGTCACCAGTCTGTCTTTCAGCCCAGACAGCAGCCTGGTAGCGTCTTCGTCTATAGATAACTCTGTCCGTGTTTGGGACATCAGGAACTCCCACAGCGTGACGCCGGCCGACGGCTCGTCAGGGGAGCTGGTGGGACAGTACACCGGGAACACCAGCAACGTGCTCAACGTTCAGTTCATGGCCTGTAACCTGCTGCTGGTGACGGGCACCGCACAGGAGAAAACGGAACAGTAGCCGAGGAGGTCTGGTGGATCGGTTTATGTTTGGGAGAAAAGATTGAATATATGTTTTTTTCCATTAGCTCAGCCACACTGAGGAGTCACAGTTTTGTTTCCCTCATTAGAAAATAAGGCTGAATATATATATATATATTTTCTTCACTTTTCTCATCCATAAGGCTCATTTTTCAAAAGCTGGCTAAGATGTACCAGTGTATTTTTTTCCCTTGGTGGTATTTTCTGAATTACCAAAGTCTTCACTATAGTGTCAGTATTAAAGAATTCCTCAGTTTCTCTTGTATTGGATGATTTTAAAAAGCTTTGTGGGTTGGGTGCCTTTGGTGGTTAAAAAAATCTATTAACACTGCTGACATGCACAAGTTCTATGATCTGTAGAAGTAAGATATAAAATGTGACAATTTAATAATATAGTTCCTGTTGGAGAAAAAAAACTAAAAGTAAAATCTTGGATATATCATTTGTTTTTGTTTGCTGCAGGATCGTAAAGCTGGATGAGTATTATGGGATTAGGACTATCCCCTGCAGTAAATTGTACATTGAGTTGCACCTGTTTTACCACGATTCATGTTTAAATCACACTTAGTTTAGCTTGTCTTACCCACAGACAGTCATTTCAATGCTCTCCTTTGTCCAGGTTGTGTAAAGCATAGCATAGCTTGGTAATCCAGCAATTACTGGAAGCACAGGGGAAACGTACTGTATATACACCTTCCAACAACTCTGGAACCATATTGTTAATGTATTGTATTTTGTAAGATGATAAGGTTAGACTGGTCCTTAGAGCTTACACCTGATCTATGAGGAAGTACGTTTTGAGATGCTGAAAATGCTTCTTTGTTCACATTATAATTCAAAAAATGTCTTTAAAAAAATATATATCGTTTTTGAATTAGCAGTTTCCCCATTTCCAATCTTTGTGCCAAGGTATTTTTATGAAGCAAGCCACACGAGTCGACGTACTGGTATTAGCCTTGATAGTAATGTCAATTTGATTTTGAATTAGGTTTTTCTTTCTTTTGAGAAGTTATGGAAGGTAAAGAAGAAGCATATTTCCAAAATGGTAAATGGTGGACGTCACCTGTAAAAGATATCTTGTGTTTTACATGCCAGAGATGGAATATAGGATCCTAAAAGTCAGTGTTTGTAACAACTTACAGCTCTTTCACACATGAAGAGATCAGCCATATGTTTTGCGATACCTGTGGAGTTGAAAGATATTTAAAGGATCATTACAAACAACAACAGCCAACCACCTATTATAGGTGTTTGAGTGTCAGTGAACATAGTGTAAATAACCTTTTTTGAGGAAATTTCTATGAATCGAAGGCTGTATTTTGTCGTACTGTTCAGCGAGTGGCATTAACTGTGCAATGCTTCAAATTCAGAAGTGTAAATATGATATTTTTGTAATAGTTTGGCTTAACGAGGGGTCAAGAAATACTGATGTATAGAGACTAATTGATTTGGATTGTTTTCATATATGTTAAATTGTTCTAATTTCAACCTGGAAGTTTGTCCTATTTTCTGTTTTGTCAGTGAACTTTAATTTCCCTCCTGTAGCCAAAAACAAAGAATAAATAACAGCGAACACTTCATTCAGTTTGTTTTCTGAATCTTTCAATGTCCCATCTCTATTCTATGGGTTTTCAAATGAGTGTATATTAACTCTGTACGTCAGGTAGTGTGTTGTTAGAGCAACAAAAGCTTTTGTCTTAATTTTGTACTACAGTTGTTGGTATTTAAGTTTGCAGAATGGACTGTTTATACTTCAAGCTTGACTGGTAAAGGATTTGTTTTATCCACAGAAACAAAAGAAGAAATAATGGGAGGAGGATACTCATTCACTCACTGTAAATCACCCAGGATTTCTGTGGCTCATTCATGTCTACATAAAGTCACATAGCATCTAGAATGCAGTCAGACACACTTACAATCAAACCCTTTATACTGTATGTGTTATAATAACACAGCACAACACTTATAATCCGTCCACATACACACACACACATATCTGAATCTATGTGAGGAATCCGTTGAATGTGCAGTAGGAATGTGGAAGTTGTAGCCGACAGAAAGGACACAGTCTGGGTGTCATTCTGCTGTTGTAGGTGACAGGGTGCAGCACGGACGATCAGCCAATTCAACTATGCCACAGGAAATTGTTAACACACTTGGTCCACACTCTGGAATATAATTGGCAGAAATGTAAAGTGTATATACTGAACAGCAAAAGAATCGCAAATGTAATGTAATTTGTAATATGAAAAAAATACTTTTCAACTTCAAGACATGCATCCTGCACTCTTACAAAGCACATTGTTGTACCTTTAGGGGGTACTGTGATACCTTTAAAGGTCCTTGGCATTGGAGATAGCCAGTTAGTAATTCTGTCACCATGATAACAGTTTTTTTTACTGTAAAGGAGACTAATGTTGAGTTTAATTTAATTTTTTTTACTTTTCAGAATATTTTGTAAAGTCACTCCCAACCTGGGATCACGAGATGAATCTAATGAATGATTACAAGGCTCAAATGTTGATGTATTATTTGTCTTTTAGTTTTGATAATCCTAGATGTCTAGTGATGGATGAATTATTTAGATCCCTCACTTAGGTAAGTAGTCATACTGCACTGTGAAAATAGTCAGCTACCGGTATTTAAAAACCTTGGATTTTTGATTTTTAAAAAGATGCAAATGTACCCATAATTCATTTGTTTTTCCAAATTTATATATTTATTCAAATTCTGATTTTTTTTTAATACAATTATTTTTTAATTCAAGCAATCAACTGGCAAAGTTTCATGATAAGTTAAAATTGTTACCCTTGTGGCCTTAGTACTTGAGTGAATATATTTAGTTACATTCCAGCACCCTCCCACTGGTCTTGTCCCTTTAACTTGAACCGACCACACCACTTGTATCTGTTGCCTAATCATTAGGAATGAATTCTTAGTGTTTCCTGAAGCCAAACCCAGATCGACAGAGAGTCAGCAGCCGGGGCGAGGTTCACCACCACGGGAGGATAAACCAGTTTCTGTCCAGAGGGTGTGTACCTGCCAGCCCTACCGACCCGACAGGTACGTCCCAAACACACACACACACACACACACACACACACACACTCACGCCTTCATTTAGAGCAGCTATTCTCACTCCATCACACACACTAACTCAACTCAGGTCTAGCCTTTTCTCCACGCATTGAGGTACTTTTTCAACCCCTAAAGAGGAGATGCCTCTGCAGTCCAATCTGTCGGGCCGGGGTTCCACCAAAGCCGTGGACACACAGAACGATGGCAAGTCCTTTGAGGAGCTGAGGCAGGAGTGTCTGCAGAATGGAACCCTGTTTGAAGACCCAGATTTCCCCGCCGTCGACTCTACAATATTCTTTAGCCAGGACCCTCCTGTGCCCATTGAATGGAAGAGGCCAAAGGTATGGACATTAGGGTTTGGGAGAAATTCTAATAATAGATGATTTACCTTAGATTCAAGATTATAGGGATGTTTTATTATTTATGTTATACAAATGAACAATTTCCTTCCCCTTTTCTTATGATTGGTGATGTGTGTGAGTGTGATGTGTGTGTGTGGGTGGGGGGCACTACTTGGGAGGGGCACAATCAATTTCTTAGTATTTTTAGTAGGTACCAATGACAATAAAGGTGTCTCGTCTTATCTTATCTAAGATATTTATTGTCAAATCTGAAAAACAGGCAGTTGTACTTTAGCCTACAACGACATTCGTACTCCCACTCCTGTTCTCCTACACACTCGAAATACTGAAACTAAAATAAGATATAACAAAATACTTTATAGTACAATATAAACATGTATCGAAAAGGGAACTAAAGCTCAAATTTCTTATCAAAACCCACCTCTTCTGATTAGTCTTCAACCTATCAAGATACTGCACATTATGTGTTGTTATCTGCTGGTTCTATTGGTTTATGTAGAGTGTCTTTGAGTGTTTTGAAAAGCGCTATTCAAACAAAATGTATTCTTATTAATATCAAAGTAAAAGTATCAATACAGCATTGTTAAAGGAATGTCTAAAGAAAACCCAAGTACTAAGGAACAAGTATCTCAAAATTGTATTTATGTTGTACTGTTGAGGCCAGAAGTTTTACAATATTTTACCTTAGCATTTTTGAAATATTGAAAGAATGAGATGTTGTGTTTTCGGGCTGAACTGTTCATGTGATAAGAGATTGTGGCAACACTTGTAATATTGTAGTCGTTTTTGGTGATAAAACAGGTCATATTTCCTATTCTAAAAGTCTTGAAGGCACTGAGAATTCTGGTTAAATTCAACCAAAAATAAATTAAACTCAATATACATTCGCTTCACCAAGGCTGTCTACTACTCTACTACTACGTAAATGAATGGGTGTGGACAGCACTAACACAGACAATCACTGATTACTGATATTACGGCACTGAATGAATGAAGTGAAAGATTATTAGAAGTTACTTTTACTGCGTTTAACACACACACAAAAAACCCAGCAATTAAGTTTTTTTTTCTCCAGACTTCTAGCTGCAAAACCAGTTCTACAAGAAAACATTGTAAATAGAGTAAAGTACATGAGCGGTGCTGTCAGCGTGCAGACTTTATACCCCACACACCTCTGTGTTATCAGTACAAGTGTTGAATGTTACAAGTGAGACTGTTTGCACCTGTTCAGCTCCAGAATAAGACATTAGCTGAAACACTTTTCCTTTTATAATCATCATTTAATAATCATAATATAGACATCTTTAAAGCTATATAATGTTTTATTTATTTAGCAAGTGTTTTGTTTAAGCTCAATTCCAGCATCTTTACTAGTTAACATACCTTTAAGTTATTCCCATGGCTAGAATAAACAGTGGAAAACATAACCCTTATGTTTGTTACAATGAAACATACATTTCTCTCTTGGGCGTTCCTTCAAAGTAAAATGCTTCAGCTGCCTTCCTTTAGTTTTTTTGTATTCTAGTGACTGAGATTTCAGGCTTACTAATATGCCTGGAATGTGACCGCACCTTTCAAAGGCACCTGTGTCACCTCTTCAACTGTCATTTTTTTTATGTTTATAAACCTGTTTCCGGCCTGTTTTACAGGAGCTGTGCGAAAACCCAAAGTTCATCGTGGGCGCTGCAGACAGGACAGACATTTGCCAAGGACAGCTCGGTTGGTAGTCAATTATCTGAACAAGACATTTTGTGTTTTTAAAATGCACTTATTTGACTCAGTTACCCATAATGCATCTGTTTGTCACTATAGGGGACTGCTGGCTCCTGGCGGCCATCGCATCCTTGACCCTCAAGAAAGAGGCCCTGGCCCGGGTCGTACCCCACGACCAGGACTTTGAACGCAGATACGCCGGAATCTTTCACTTCCAGGTACACCAGAGGCTAACGCTGCATTGCTGACCCAAACCCATCTTAAACCCCCCTATTTAGAACCTTACCTTAAACCCTAACCCTAACAGCTTGACCCCCCTCTTTTGGTAAAATGTTTGCAAAGTTATCTGTTCAGGGACTTTTTTGCTGCAAACATGGGAGAGAGGTTTTGTCTGTTATAGAGATATTAAAGCTGAAAGAGAAGTTCTTTTGTTTTTAAAAGTGATGTAATTGTCAAGGAAAACTGGGCTGTGATTTGGTCCCAATTTAGGCCAAGATGTTATTCAGACCACATGTAACTCTTATTGCGAACATTTTTGAACATATTTGACCCTTTTATGGAAGTCTTCTCTCACTATTTAACCACATTTCAACATTGTTTAGACATATAGGACATTTTGTCAGTGTTTGTCATTTGACAGATTTGACGTGTACCTAGGTTAAACTTAGATCTTCTGTTTGTTACAGATAGTAAATAAATTAAATGGGTGAACATCAGAAATAAAATGTTAATGTCTTTATTTCCTTGCTGCTTCTTTAGTTCTGGAAGCACAACCAATGGCTGGACGTTGTCGTGGACGACCAGTTGCCGACGGTGAGGAATCAGCTCATCATGCTTCACTCGGCCTCCAACAACGAGTTCTGGAGCGCTCTGCTGGAGAAAGCCTACGCAAAGTAACCATAAACACACAACACTTTACATACACATTTAATTAAGTCAATTTAGTCAATTGTACACAAGGCACATTGAAATTTGTCTCACTCTTTATACATATCCCCTCTCAAGTTACCACACTTCGGAGGGGGTCAGAGCGCCGGGTTAGCCGACAGCGCTGCTTGAGCAGTTTTGGGGTTAGATGCCTTGTTCAAGGACACAATGCAAGAGATGGTGGGCACTGTATAAATGTAATACCAGCAACCACTAGTTTTACAAATAACACCCTCCTGTCCGGTCCCGGGGATCGAACCAGAGACCTCATGCTTACTGGTCTGACCCCTTTCATCTAGGCCATCTTAACACTCCAAAATTCACTCACCACACACCAAGAACGGCCCCCCACCCCCTCCTTATTTAACCAATTTTTCTAAACAAAGAAAACATTCAGCATATATTTAACAACAATATCTCTGTGTATTTTAGGATGCATGGCAGCTACGAGTCGCTGAAGGGCGGCAGCACAATGGAGGCTATGGAGGATTTCACCGGCGGTGTGGGTGAAGTTTACGACACAAATCAAGCGCCCGGCAACCTGTTCGCCACCATGAAGAAGGCCCTGGACAGAGGCTCCATGATGGGATGCTCCATCGATGTAAATGTTTTTCTTCATGCCGTTTAATTATTGTTACTTCCACCCCTCATACAGGAGGTTTTGTACGTACAAATATTTTAAAAGTATATTTTTATTGGGGTTTTGAAAGCTAAATATTTAGCTGAAAAAAAGCACAGAGGTGAAAATATAATCTTTGATTCAACATATTAAAACATCGTTTGACAAGTAAAAATACTACGGATGTCAGATGGGTCGACCATGCTCTTCAAACTTCTATTTGAACTATGCTGATTATGGGAAAGAGTTAATGCTTTGTTCTTGTTGTGGTCTATAAATGGTTTCCAAGCTCTTTTTAAACGTCTTTGGGTGTTGTGTCTTCCTCCAGATCACGAGCTCTGCAGAGTCTGAGGCCAAGACGACCACCGGCCTTGTGAAGGGACACGCCTACTCTGTCACAGGAGTGGAGGAGGTGAGACCAATGTCCTTTAGCCGAGAAGACTGATCTTTAAATTTACTTTTGAATGGAAATAGTATCAGCACTGGAGATCAAAGATTGGTACTTACCACATTAATGACTAAAGACTATTTGGGGGTGATTTCACATATTACTCATGCCGTATTTGGTAGGTAAAGTTGCTATGTATCACAAAATTAAGTTTAATGAACTATCAGCTATGCTAAATATCAGATTTACATGGAATCAAATCCCGAATTAAGTTTTATGAAATTATTCCAATTCTACCAAACATTTGATTTAACCCTTTTCAGTTTTTGAGATACAGACATTTGAGATGCAGCCTAACAAAAAATTAAAATAAAATGTTAAGAAAAACTGTATATTTTGACCAATTTAATACGTCTAAATCTGATTTGTTCTTAGATCAGCGTCAGAGGACAGAAGGTCCAGCTGGTGCGGGTGAGGAACCCCTGGGGGCAGGTGGAGTGGAATGGACCCTGGAGTGACGAGTAAGCATTAAGGACGACATAAAGTTTATCCATTAACTAATTATGAGACAATTTTCCCCTTGGAACCGACAAAAGACTATAAATATTATTATCTAGTTCATATTATTATTAAGACTATTCATATTATCTATAATTATTGTTATATTTTAAATGACATGGCTTCATCTTCTCATAGTTCCTCATCTCTCTGTATTATTTTCTGTCTCTTTGTAGGTTTTTTTTGGCTTATCTATGTGGCCATTTTGCATCTTAATTTGTTATTTTACATCACTTTATAGTCCTTTAGCTTCTCTCTGATTCCTTCATTATAAGGATGTATCATATGTTATTCGTCCCCTGCCTGTTCCAGCTCCAGAGAGTGGGGTTACGTCGACCAATCAGATAAAAATCGCCTCCTGCAGAACTCAGACGACGGGGAATTCTGGTGAGTCCACATGATGAATTTATTGTAAATATGTTTATTGCAGTTTTCAGTTAAAAGAATAGAGAGTGAATACAAAGCACATCTAATTTAGCAGCCGCAGTCCATGGTCAAAACATACAAGACAAGGGAATGTCTGAGAGTACAATAAAAAAGAAAAATACACATATCCATATACATACATTTTTCGACCGAACTTCAGAAAGTTTAACCAATCTATTTTTGTGAAATTCATGACGTACATCAAATGCATTTTCGATTTGTAAAATTTAAAGCATTTGTATTGTACACATTGGAGTATTTTGAAGTGACAGTGATTGTGTTTGTGATTCCAGGATGGAGTTTGGCGACTTCAAGAGGAACTACAACAAGGTTGAGATCTGCAACATGACGCCAGACGCTCTGACGGACGCCAAGCGGCACTGGGAGGTCAGCCTGTTCGAGGGAAACTGGATCCGAGGCTCCACCGCCGGAGGCTGCAGGAACTTCATTGGTAAGAAAACCAGATCTGCATTCCAATACCCATACTTGCCTACTATTTAGTATGCCAGAAAAATATTTAGGATGTCCCGATACATGCAAGTCAACTGTAGTATCCTGAAAATACATAAATGCCCCACTAACTCCAATAGCATTTGGAGTATTCTTCTTTATTCTTGACATTTCTTGAAAAAAAAAATCTTCCTTATCTGATTTTTTTTCTCTCCTGTGGCACCAAAACTCTTCTGTACTTTAGCATGTAGTGTAGTAAAAAAAAAGTATGTGATTTGGAGTGCAGAAAGTATCTAAGAATGATCTATACTAAGAAGGCTCAACACACTGTCTGACATATTAAGAGATTTGAGCAAAAAAAAGTAAACGTTTCGATACAATGGATAGGGTTATGGTTATGGTTATGGGAACTTTGTACAATCAAAAGAGTCCGTTGTATTTTTCGAAACCGGAACAGTGTGCAGTCTTTTATTAAAAGGTGCAGGGGCATTTCTGTCATATTTAGAGAGTAAAACTAAATGTGGCCAATACTTTACTACAAAATAAACAGACTTGATTTAAATATTTAAGATGAAGGAATGAATTGTATTACAGCGTATATGGTACTTAAAGCTGGGGTGCAGGATTTGGGGAGAAAATGGCAGTTGGGCTAGAGATTCTAATCGAAATACCTCAACCGCTCCACTTGTTCTCTTTGGTCCCTCCCCTATGGTCCCTCCCTGACACGCTCTACACCAACAAAGTCGTGCCAAAGTGAATGGACAGTCCCAACAGCCAAAAAGAACAGAGAATCGGAGCCTCGCTCTGATTGGTCAAAGTGTCAGCTTGTGCTAACTTTGACCAATCAGAAATCATATACCCCAGCTTTAATTCAAAAACTGTCTCATTCCACAGACACATTCTGGACCAACCCTCAGTTCAAGCTGCAGCTGGAAGACGCTGATGATGAAGATGACGCGTGCAGCGTGGTGATCGCTCTGATGCAGAAGAACAGACGAGCGCTGAGGAAGGAAGGCCTCGACATGGAGACCATCGGATTCGCTGTTTACGACGTGAGAAAACGCTGCTGATTTGATTGTGTTGAGGGTTAAGAAACTGACCAGGAATTACATTGGTGTCAATTTCAAAGAAATAAACAAAACAGACCGCAACATCAGAGCGTATACAGTCGTTGAAGAGGTTTTCTAGCCTTTTTTTTTTAACTTTAAATAGTCTCAATGAAAAACTACTAGGAATTCCTTTTTCTTTCCTACCTATGATTTTTCCCCTCTCCCATGTCCCTTCCAGGGCTCCATACATGAATATCAATCTTCTTGACATAGAAGATGCTATCATCGGCATATAACTAGACTTTGCATTGAATTGTCTGTGTCTGTCCAGGCTCCAGAGGAAGAGGACCAACTGGGGAAAGATTTCTTCCGCTACAACGCGTCCAAAGCTCGCAGCAAGACGTACATCAACATGCGAGAGGTGTCTGAGCGCTTCACTCTGCCCCCGGGCAAATACCTGGTCGTCCCCACAACCTTCCAGCCACACCACGAGGCAGACTTCCTCATCAGGGTCTTCTCAGAGAAGAAAGCTGGAGCTCTGTGAGTGGACTGTAATGAGACATATTGCATATTGTATGTCTCCTGACTGAAATGTTACATTCCTCAAATGCTTATTCCACAAACTCTCAGACAGGTTTCACCTCTTCTATTGTCTTATACTCATACCCCCCTGCTGTGTTTATCAGACTGTCTCAGAGCTTGATTGATACAGCCTTAAAATCAAATGTTTCTCCTTACAGGACACAACTCAGACAGTAAACATAAGAATCTGAAAGATTTAAAACAATAGTAAAAATTAAGAAACGTTTAGACCATATATCGAATTTGATGAATATAATCAAAATAGTTCCCTCCTTGTCTTTTTCAGCAAAATCTTTGATAAATCTTTTTGTGAATGAAATGCACAATAACATATAGGTTTAAAGCTGAAGTGCGTATCTTTTTCCATATAAATGAATGTTAGTAACATTCAAGCCATCAGCAGACGAGTACTATCAGCTCGACAAAACTCTTTTTTTTTTCCCCCTAATGCAGCTTTTACAAATTGGTGTCGCCCCCGACACTGGTACACTATAGCTTTGATGACGAGTCTGAGTGTCGCTTGTTGGTCTAAAAAGTAGTTTTTGTGGCTTTTACAATCTTATAAGAATAACATACTTGAGATAATACTATATATTTGTGAAAAATTAAAAACAAATCATTAAAAAATATGAAATGTCTGCCATCACTGACTTCTCTTTGGCTTTGTTCCACAGGGAGATGGGAAGCAAGGTAGATGCCGACCTGCCAGATGTAAGTAAATCACATATAGGCAGCCATATTTATAAAATGTAATCAATCAATTAATTCAATCAACCGACCCCTGTGTTCATATACTGACGCTGTGTTGTTTCCCCCAGCCGGCCCCGCCCAGCTCTGAAGAGGAGGAAACAGACGAGGAGAAAGGCCTCAGGAGGCTGTTTGAACAGCTGGCTGGAGATGTAAGAAAACTGCAGCTTTCGCCTTCATCAGATTTGTGCAAAGGCAATATCTAACGTTTGTGAAGAGTAAGAGGGTCTAAGGTACAAGAAGACCTGGGCCTGAGGGGTTACTGATATGAAGATATACAAACATAAAATATAATATGTGCTATACTGTCTCCAAGTGGCCAACAACTTGGTTAGTGCAGCTTTAATATTATGCCATGATGGGAATTTGATAATTTTCTTAAACTCAAGGGTCACACAAAAAGAAAATGGGTGAATTTGAGGATAAACGAAAGACAAATTTCAATGCAGCCTTGTGTTAATTGAAAAATAAAGCCTCAGTCTTAACTTAATAAAAACACAGAAAACTTGAAAATGTTAATAAATATTTTTGCACATTCAAACTAGGGTTAGATATTCCCAGTTCCGCAGATTTAGTTTGTAATAACTGTATTCTGCCTTAGTGTTGATTCATTTGTTGTGTCTCCAGGACGAGGCGATCGATGTCTGGGAGCTCCAGCAGTTGCTTAATGGCGTTCTCAGCAGAAGTAAGTAAATTAAGAGAAAAAACATATTATTTAAATGGGTTTAATTTATTTTCTCCACTTCCTGATCTGCTCTAGATACAGCATCAACCCTCCTTTTGTAAAAGCTATTCGTAGCCTCAAAAAACTCACTGAATATCTTGTTTTGCAATGCAATATTATTGAATTATTTTGTTGAATAATGTTATTTTTCATCCATTTTGTCTTCAGGAAAAGAGATCAAATTTGACGGCTTGAGTATCAGCACCTGCCACAGTATAATCAACCTGATGGATGTATCCTTCCACATTACTCAATGATTTTAAACTGGTTTAAAACAAATACTGTTAGCAGTAGATTTAATGATAACATATTTAATATTACCACAATGCTTTTCTAAGGTTGTTTCCTTGACAGTAAAAACAGGAGGACAGCACAGGGAAGCTGGAGTTCCAAGAGTTTAAGGTCTTCTGGGAAAAGATGAAGAAGTGGATTGTAAGTGTTGATTCATGGGCTAAAACTGTAAAAAGAATCAGTGGTGAAAGAAGTACTCAGATATTTTACTTGAGTCAAAATTCAGTAGTTACAAGTAAAAGTCCTTTATTCAGAAATTGAAATATAAAGGCAACCAAAATACTCTAACCAACAATCTATCCATCTATCTATCTGTCCATGGACCCCTATCATAACAAATTATAATGTATGAGTTTGTATTATTAATTTGAATAACTTGTAAATAAGCTGTCACATTATTGTAGCAGAGGTAAGTTTAGCCTCCAACTGAGTGTTGCAGAAGCATAAAGCAGCATAAAAAAAATTTAAAAACTACAATTAAGCATCATCTAAAGTACCTTGAAATTGTGCTGGAATACAATTCTAAAGTAAATTAACTGAAGTTACTTTCCTGGGAATCAGCTCTGACGGTGGAAGTTTTGCGAGGGCTGTTGATATTTTGCAGTTCAGTCTGTTAAAGATAAACGTTGTGTTGTTGCAGATGCTCTTCTTGTCCTTTGACACCGATCGCTCTGGGAAGATGTCCTCCTACGAGCTCCGTAGTGCTCTCAAAGCTGCAGGTGAGAGTCCACATGAACACTGTCTAAAGCACTTTGAATGGCCTTGTGTCTGAAGTGTGCTATATAAATAAACTTTTCTCGCCTTGCCTTGCCATGCCTAAAGTACTTTTTGCTTCAATAGTCATACTTTTCCGATTTCCAAATTTAAATTTGTCATTTTGTTTTTCTTATTTGCTTGTGACTGATTTCCAGAAAAAAGACATGTTCTGTTCAATTATGGAAAATATTTGTATTCATTAAACATAGTTTATATACAGATTTCATAATGCAATATATAAAACTCAACTCAAGGTATACTTACTAGCTGGAGGTTTTTTAAAACAACGTCTCATTCCTTCCTCCATCCACTGAGGAAGACTATTGATGTTTTTCCATTTAAAATGATATATTTTACTATTATTAAAAGTGATAATAAAAGTAGTATTGCAACAACTAATAGTGGTCACAGGAGAAATAGCACTATAGCCAGTAAAAGTAATAGTCATTAGTTAGTGTGTGTGTGTGTGTGTGTGTGTGTGTGTGTGTGTGTGTGTGTGTGTGTGTGTGTGTCTGTATGTGAATGTTGTGTAACGTTTTTGTGTTGTCTCCCTGAAGGCATGACGCTGAACAACAAGCTGCTGCAGCTGGTCGGCCTTCGCTTCGCTGACGGAAACTACGACATCGACTTTGACGATTACCTCACCTGCATCGTCCGCCTGGAAAACATGTTCAGTACGTCACAAAACGCCCCAAAAAAAATTCAACTCTTCATTTAAAATAACTACAAAAAAGGAGCCAGAAATTAAAAAATGGCTCAAATAAATGACAGAAAATGCTGACTTTGAAAATATGATTGCCAGATTGAATAATACTCTAGAGCTGCTGTCTTTTTTTCTTTTCAGTGTGTGTATTTTATTGTGTGTATTGTTAAACTGTGTAGAATAGTAATATGTTAAAAACGTATAAAAACTTAAATGACAAAATAACTAGAAAAATGTCCATTATTGACATTGACATTTATAGGTGTTAAATTAAACTTTTAATGAACTGAAAAGTAATGTGCCGTGTTGTGCTGACTGGATTTCTTCTCTCTGCACCAGGAGTGTTCCAAGCGATGGACAACCACAAGAGAGGACGCGTTAACATGAGCATGATGCAGGTAGAACACCATTCCTTTAATCTCTGCAGATACTCATACAATCCAGGGTTTGTTTCACCACACCTGATACACCAGCTCTGTGGGATTACCCAGGTCATGTGATTATCTTACTGGTGACAAACTGTATTTTTCTTGCATATATTAGGGCCATTGCAGGTAAATTAAAAAAAGGAAAAATAAATATGGAGGCTATTAAAGCCTTAAATATGCAAAACAAACTTGTAAGGAGAGTAAACGTACTGTAAACAAATTCACATGAAAAAAAAATATTTTCTCGTATATTTGCAAGTTTTTCTCATGTGAATTTGTGACTTTAATCCCAGTAAATTTCGGATTTTTCTTACAAGTTTATGACATAAAGATTTAATCTTTTTTTATTCTGAGTTTTTTCTCTGTGTATTAACTCTTCCCTTAGCTCAATACATTTAAAAAAAAAAAAAGTTTTATTGAATGACAATTTCCCTAATATACTGACGTAAAACAGCATTTAGCTTGTGAAGTTCTGGGACCCGCAGTTTATTTGGACCTAACTTTATTTCATCTTTTCTATCACAGTTCCTGATGTTGTCGATGAATGTCTGAGGAGGGCCAACAGACGCCACCAGAAGAACAAAGCGTGTGCAGTGTGTTGATTTTGCTTTTGAGATCGGAAAGACCAAATGTTATTGGTAAAACAGGTGCCTATCTGAAAAATGTCCTACCATTGTTTAAGTAGAATTTTTGTTTTGTCCATGCCGTACACCATTGTTTTGATCTGTTTTTATTTGAATGTTTTGTGCTCCATACATGGATACTATGGTCAAGAGCCGTCAATAAATGAAATGAACATTCAGGCCGTAACCATGGACACACAAGTTTTTTATCCATTCTTTTCTGAGCAAACAATGTGAGAAACTTTCTGTGCTATAGTTTTTGGAACGTGGGATCAATTGTTGAAATTTGCTGATTGAGGCTTTTTTGGACGAAACATTGTTTGATTTTCTCGCCAGGAATGGAAATAAATTTTGAATAAAACCTCTGGCGTTGTGTTGTGGGGGAATGTGAATTAGTTGGACAGAGATCAGTCAACATTTGTGATGAAACTGAACGTTTTGGACCTGAAGGCAACATTCATTGAACATTCTGGATTAAATTAAATTAGCGTTTTCTTTTTTTTTTAACAATATATTTATTGGCTTTTCTTATTTTCAACAAAAACATTACAAAGACGCACCACAAATATACAGACAATACTTACAAACAAAAACAAATAAACAAATACAAAGTACAGCTCAAGTCAACGGAGATTAGGTTGAGGCCACAGGAAACAGTTCACATTTCAGGCCGATCAAAAGTCACCGTTCACAAGTTCAGGTTTAGGAGAAATTAGCTTTTTCTTAATAACTTTAAGAATTAGACAGTCACCCACTTGTCAGTCAGCCACAGTGGAACCTTACAGGTATACAGGCAAAGTTGGTGTTTATTTACAAGTTGACTTATGAAGAGGGACTGAAATGTTTCTACTTGTTCATTTAATTAAATCAATATTACATTATTTGTTTGCATGGAAGAAGAGTTTCACTTAGCAAACTCACATTGCAGGAGCTGATACATTGTTTCGTAAAGGATATGAACTTCAATAACTATTGTGCCTTTTAATTAATAAAGCAAATTTGATATGATTCTGATATGAGAAATGAACCAACGCAACTGAGAAAAACTGTAGGCTTATCAACATTATCTAACTAACTACCTACCCATCCATCCATCCATCCATCCATCCATCCATCCACCCATCCATCATTTGTTTTTCCTTGCAGCCAATTCCTCCTGTCGCCAGCAGGTGGTGGTAATGCACTTATTTTCGACGATTTCCACCAGTGATTTGGACTATACCAACAAAGCATGATGTAGAGGGGGAACACAACCACACTTAACAATAATAGAAAACTCATTATTAATAATAAAAATATACATATACACATTTCCATTATATATGAATCGTATGAAATAAATAACGTAACACATTTTCCACGTTTTCCATGTTAAATCGTATTACTATCGTATCAATCACCCCCCCGTTGTTCTCCGAGATGGTTCCTTCCAGAAATGGCAGCTCCAGCGTGGTGAAGGAGAAATCAACGTGGATTAAAAACATCAACAACGACATATTCTGTACTTTAAACTGGTTATTTGTTAAAACAGATAGCTGAAGTTTGAGGTTTAAGGATCTTTTAACGTTACCAGTCGAGAAAAACCCGTCGGAGATTCCTTTACAAAATGGTAAGCTGTGTTTTTATAAACCAAGCTAACGTCACTTCTTTATTCTCTTAAAAATATATAAAATGCGTCTTTAGCTCAATATAATTGTGTGTTATAGTTACATTATTATATTAAGACCGTAATTAAGCATCGATTAGTACAGTTTCCTACCTTTCTGCTCTTGTTTTTGTAGCTGGCTATAACTCAGCTGTTGCCTTCTAAGCACTCTTTATTTGATACACATGTGGTTATTTCGATTTGATTTAAATAATCAGATGAACCCTACACTCACAAAGTTACTCTGACGGGTGTCGTGTCTATCCTGCTAACGTAAGACAAAGTGATGCTTTTAAAAAGGTTTGTAAGTTTCAAGTTATTTATTATATTATAAACATTACACAATATCACAATATGAGCAGGTGCTATAAATGTAGATATAAATAAAAACATGCACGAATAAACAGATGTCAACAAAATTGAAGAGTATTGATGTAAAGGGCTCAACAGTGTCTACTCTGCTGATGGGCACGCTACTAACCCTGTCTGTCTCTGCAGCCTCATCGTAAGAAGAAGTCGTTCATAGAGAAGAAGAATGCGGTGACCTTCCACCTGGTGCACAGGAGTCAGAGGGATCCGCTGGCCGCTGACGAGAAAGCTCCACAACACGTCCTGCAGGCCACAGCCACAAAGGTATGAAGTGTGTGTGTGTGTGTGTGTGTGTGTGTGTGTGTGTGTGTGTGTGTGTGTGTGTGTGTGTGTGTGTCCTTTGAATTTCTTCACTCTGATCTACTTCACACTTGGTTGGTGTGTTACTAGTGAGTGCAGTCCCGAGTATGTAGTAGTTGTGATTAACTGTATCCAGATAAACCTTTACAGCTGTTTCCAGGTTTGTGTGGCGATGAAAGAAACAATGTGAACGGTGAGATTCTATTGCTTAGACCACACATGCCCCCTGCAAAGAGGGGATGTAGCTCATTGAATAGGGTTGGTCGACCCGCAACTACAGGGTTGGTGGTTCGATCCCCCTCCACATGTCCAAGTGTCCCTGGGCAAGACACTGAACCCTAAATTGCTCCAGATAGTTAGCTTGAACCCTGCGTGGTAGCTGCTGCTATCGGTGTAGGAATGTGTGCTCCAGTTGTAAGTCGCTTTGGATAAAAGTGTCTGCTAAATGACATGTAACGTGTAACATAGACTATGAGCTGTCATATCCGATGGCCTAAACCTTTCAGTGAAGTTTAATGTGTACTGACCTGCCAGGGCTGAACGATAAATCAATTTTAAATCAAAATCGTGATTTGAAAAACAATGCAATCATCTATGCGCCTGTGATTGTAAATGTCCAAACAGAAGACATCGCTAATGGGATGAATGTTTGTAGTGTGTTTCTCAGGACGTAGAGAAGAGGCGCGAGGTGCAGAGGGAGTTTGGGGTTTTCTTCGATGATGAATACAACTACCTGCAGCACCTGAAGGAGGCCAACGCCGTGCCTGAGCTGGTGGAGGCCGCTCCGCCACGCACGGACCGCAGGAAAGTTCACTTCCAAGATGGAGGGGGAAAGGGAGAGGAGGAGGAGGAGGAAGAGGAGGAGGAGGAAGTTCACATGATCGTTGGCCCTGTGAGTTACTCTCTCTCCTTAACATCATGGAAAAGTTTGGTCTTGAAAACCTGCAAAATATTTGACATCTTTCAGAGAAGTTCTGGCATTTTGTCAGGTTTGTCTTTTTATCAGTTTGTTTGTAAGTTTGACTTCAGTTTTTACTCATAATCCCTGAAAATTATGAGGAAAAGTACTAAAGTAATAAGTTTCCTGGATTTCTAATTTGCAATTTAATTTTTTTTCTGTTTATAGGTGGTCAGACGTTGGCCACGCTTGTGTCTTATTGTCCGTCACGTACATTCACACACTGACATAATAAAAAACTAGTCAACACAGCCATAGTGACATTTCTGTTGCTGTGAAATGATCTCTGTTGTGTTGCCTGAACAGGCTGCTGGCCTCAACCTGCCGTCCTCAGTGTTCGCATCAGAGTTTGAAGAGGAAGTGGGAATGCTGAACAAAGCCGCTCCTATCTCAGGTAAACGGCACATCTAACTATAAAGGAAAACGTGTGTGTGTGTGTGTGTGCGTGCGTGCGTGTGTGTGTGTCCAATCTGTTTCACACTTGGTGGGTGTGTTACTGACGAGCCAAGTAAGCGCAGGCCCGAGTGTGTCGTTGTTATTGCATGTAAAACCGTTTTAAACTTCGACATAATTTATTTACTTTATACCTCCAAAAAACCTGTCTCCAATGTCATAACTGTGTGTGAATGAATGGAACCTGGAACCCTGTAAAGCGCTTTGAGTGCCTAGAAAAGTGCCATATAAATCCAATCCTTTATAACTGGACATATTTCCCTTTTTCAATGTGGTGTTTTACTTTTAGTTTTTACTCATGTTTTCGATGTTGTTTCAAACGTGCAAAGCGGCTTATTTTTTTAACAAGCCTTCCAGTTCAAAAGCCACCATCTTTGTTTCCAATCCTCTACATTGTTCTGTATAGGCCCTCGTCTGGACATGGACCCCGACATCGTAGCCGCTCTGGATGAAGACTTTGACTACGACGACCCAGACAACATGCTGGACGATGACTTCATCATGAAAGCAAATACTGGCACCGGAGCCGTGGGCAAAGAGTAAGAAATGAAACCTGATACATTTCTCTTTTGATTCCTTAAAGGTGCTACGAGGAACTTTAAAATATTTCTGAAACCATATTCAAGCAGATCATTTTTGATCAAAGAATCGTGGAAAATTTGACAGTAACATTAGTCGTTCCATGTTATATTAGTGCTCCGTCTGTCAAGCTAATCGCAGTAGATTTGATCATTATTGTGCCATAAAGTCTTTCTTAAACTTTGAGATATCAGCTGAAATACAGCAGACACAAAATAAGCGGGGGAAGTTTCAATATTTCCAATTTGCTGATATTCTGCAACTTCCTTCTATTCTGATTTCCTGTGTGTGTGTGTGTGCGTGTGCGTGTGCGTGTGTGTGTGTGTGCGCGTGTAACCGGTGACAGAGGTGGTGACGACGATGATGATGATGATGATGAAGAGTGGTCGGACACAGACAGTGAAGGAGACTTTGACTCTGACGGAGCGTTGTCGGGCGATGAGGTGACGCACGGCGACGGGCCGGGCAGAGAGTTCATGTTCATGGACGAGGAGACCAAGAGTCGCTTCACTGAATACTCCATGACATCGTCTGTGATGAGGAGGAACGAACAACTCACTCTGCTGGACGACCGCTTTGAGACGGTGAACAAGCCTTTATACTGTCTGATTACTTCATTCAATTCAATTCAAAAAAAAACTTTATAGTTGGGGCGCTCCGGTGGCTTAGTGGATAGAGCGTGTTCCATATCGGGGGGGGGGGGGCCCCCCCCCCCCCCCCTCTTTTCTCTCTTTCCCCCTTTTCACCTTTAAAAAAAAACCAAAAAAAAATATTAAAAAAAAAAATATTATTTACAAAAAATAAAAAATTCTTTTTTTTTTAAAATTAAAAAAACCACACCACAAAACAAAGTTGAATAAACTATCAAAAGCATGTGTGTAAAGCAAAAGCTGCATTAAAAAGTAGTGTCTATTTGGCCTTACTTTGAGACAACCCCCTGTGTTTACAGAAAAGTACATTTACAGGTAGACCTGTGTTTCTAGCATGTTTGTTAGGCCACTTAAGTATAAAAAAAAAAGGTGCCATTTCTTAATATTAAATCTTGTTGCAAACTTTGGTCCAAACCTTTTGTTTGTGTTGTTCCAGTTTTACCAACAGTTTGACGATGATGAGATCGGCGCTCTGGACAACGAGGAGCTGGAGGGATACATCGAGCCGGACAGCGCGCGGCTGGAGGAGATCATCAAGGATTACTTTGTACAGAAAGGACTGGAGTGAGTCAGACTAAAACAGATGTTTATAATGAATAGGACGTTTAATTAAGATTAAGTTGAGATAAACGTTATTGTCACAAAGTAAATGTGTCTTTGGAAAAAACCCAGCTGCATAAAAAAAACACATACATCAAATACCAATCAATCCGGGGGCGCTCGTGGTGTAGTGGTTAGAGCGCCCCCCCCCCAGAGGCTCAGTCCTCCTCGCAGCAGACCAGGGTTTGAATCCAACTTGTGGGCAGTTCTCTGCATGTCCTACCCCCTTTGCCCCATTTCAACTCTGGCTCTCGAAGAAAAAAACGCACTAAAATAATAAAAAAAAAATAATAATATTTATCAATCAATCTGTTCATAGCAGAAGACAGTAGAATACAATACATAAAAAGACAACAATGTACTTTAGGACAGGAAAAGTCAAATAGAGATCCTCCCCTTGGTTGAGAGGAGAGTGCAAAGGCCCTGAGTAGAACGTTGCACGTGCCTTGATGTAAAATAAATTATAAATGAATGGGAAAATGTTGCTTTGAATGAACCATTGGACTGATTTTCTGTGCGTTTTGTGGCGTAGATACCAGCGGCCGGATGACTTGGGCCCCAGAGGACTTCCTGTCCTGAAGGAGGAAGAGGACGATGAGGAGGAGGAGGAGGAGGAAGAGGAAATGGAAACACTTGTTGTTCGGCGTCCAGACGAGAAGTGGGACTGTGAGACCATCATCAGTGAGTTCACGTATAACTTAATATCTCTGCGTTTTCATTAGGTGCCATAAGCCATAAGTCTGATGACCTGTTATTCAGATATCTCAATAGTCCGACATATTTACATTTTATAAATTGGACCGAAAGACCATCTGTCCAACGGTCCATTATCCCGAAAATAAACATCATGGAGTTTTTTTTTACCATTTTATATTAAATGTTTTTTGATGTCCAAACCTTCTGCATGTGTTTCAGCAAAAGCAACGGTAAAGCACAATTAAGTAAAGCCACACATCTTTCTCTCTTAACATGAGTTTTTTTTTTTTAGAATATTTGGCCATTGGTGCAATTGTAAATATGTCAGACTACTGAGCTGTTGTTAAAATGGTCAGTCCCTGTTTATTAGCTTTAACTGCTACAGGTGGAAGTCCTCTAATGAAATGTATTGACCTATGGCAGTAGCCTATTCATCAGCCTGAACAAACACATTAAAGTTAGTTTCTATGTGTTCTCTGACATTTCTTTAAATATATTTACAATTTGTTTCACTGTTGTTTCAGGAGTTTGTTAGATTAGAGTTTGTGTTTATAAAGGGCAGATTTTTACTGCATCAAAGTCAACATTGATGCAGGCAGACATATAGTTTCTCTCTGCTTCCAGTGTTGTTGCTCAAACTAAACACATGGTGGAGCTACAGCACAAAGATGTAGCTTTCAAGTTGTTGGCTTTTTCTAAATAAAACCCCGCTGTGGGCTAGCCTAGAGACAACAAAAATACACATTTATTTTACAGAAAAATAAAATAAAATAAAATAAATAAATAAATAGTTTTGGAAAAAGTGACAAATACTACAAATCATCTTTAATACTTCCGGCCTTCCCGTTCAGTTTGTTCTCTTTTCATTTTGTACCGATAACAGCAATTCATTTGTGCACCTAGCAGTTGTAAGTGGTTGTTCATCTCTCCATTGCATTCTTATACATGTGTTGCCTGTAATAACAGCTATTCACAGTGATTATTATTAAACTGTTGACTTTCTCTCAACATTCACTTATAGAGTTATGAAACTTCCACACTGTAACATTTAGCAAACTGAGCATTAGACAATTGCCCAGTGTAGAGTCTAATAACTCTGTAAACTCTGTAAAGTGAATGTATATTTACCTGTTTGCTGAGACCCTTTAAGAGTATTTCATTGGGAGCCAAAGGTTAAATCCTACCTGCTTATGTGATCCAATACACAGAGAATCAGGAAGTGGTTAATGTTTAACTCCTGCGGTAATAAAGCATCAATCTAAAGTCTGTAAATGTCAGAGGTGATAACACCAGGGGTAGTCACACAGTGTAACCTCTGATTGCTCAATAACAACTGACTTCATTTTCAAGTTATCAGAATAGTTCAAATTCATGTTTGAATGGGAATTGAAAATAATAATAATTGAAGTTCAAAAGTTAATGTTTTTAAATGTCATGATCCAGCTCAGATGTTTAGAAATATTTTTTTTTTAATATATTTCATGTGTTGAGTTGAATGTGGAATACTTTATGGCGAAAAGGTTGTGTCTCTGTCTGTTTTAATTGATATGTATTCTGCACTACTACTTTCTCCAGGCACGTATTCCAACATATATAACAGACCCAAAGTCATTGAAGAACCATCAAAGGTGAGAAAACTCCTTCTTTGTATTTGTTTTAACTTGTTAGTAGATCTGATCCACATGTAGAATTAGATAAGCCATTGTCCACATACATTCAGTAGTTTGGAGAGATGTTAATCCCTCTGACTAAACAGAGCAACATGCACTGCACAAGAGGTGTGGCAGCTAAGACTGGCAACAGCACAAACCTGTTTGATCATGCGAAAGCCATTGATGAAAAATGTTCGTCAACATTTTTTTAAGGTGGTGTAACCGTTTAGACATTTTTTTAAACGTTCACACCTCTAGTTAACTTGATTATAGGCTATATACTATATGTTGACAATGATCCTCCATCCTAACCTAAGTATATAAGCAAGTTGCTTTACACATTTCAAACTTGATACTGTCACCTGGATTCCGATTTTCGATACTTTGCCTAATTATTTTGAGGAAAAGCAATGACTAAAAGTTGACTTAAATTACTTTTCATCGGATAAAAACTGGACGAAATGTTTTGAGCTTTCGTCGACTTAAACTATGAAAGATAAAAATTATTAAAATGTGACTAAAACAAAATCAGCATTTTCTTCTAAAAACTATGACTTAATTGGAAAATGCTGCTAAGATTGACACCACAGGCCAGTCAGTGATGTACCAGCAGCATATCAATAGCCAGCTTTAGTTAACCCCAATTCACTTTCCCTTAGGAGCAACCAAAACACTTCAAAAATGAAACAAACAATGTAAGGACATTTTTCTCGCCATCGACTCTAGAATCACCTCTCTCTGTGTGTTCCTTTGTGTTCCTCAGACGAAGCCTATCCGAGTGTCCCAGAGGACGGGCATCCCTCTGGACGTCCTGCCAGAGAAAGGCCTCACAGCCAAACAGGCCGAGCGCATGACCCGCATCAACGACTCTGACCTGCCCCGCGTCTCCACACAGCCACGGGACAGAGAGGAGAGCAAGGAGGAGAGGAAGGCTCGCAAACAGGCCATCAAGGAAGAGCGCAAGGTGGGACAGAAAAGAGTGTTTAAGGCTTCCTTTATCATAACCTCTCTGTTAAAGGAATACTTCACCCATACGAAACTGGTGTTCTATCATTATAAAATCGCTATTATAATAAAATTAATTAGGTTTTTCTTCCCTCAGTCTTCCCTTGGCCCAGCTGTCCTGTTAATCTTAACCCTAGATTTTTTACTAGTGTGATGTCACATTAGTAAAATGTAGGGTTAGACAGAGAGACCATAAAACACTCTTTCTGCCTTTTCTCAGGCCAGGACGAACCGATTTAAAAAGTCTATGCACATTTATACTACATAGGATCTCAGAGTTTAATACACCTTCATATTCCCACCGGTGAAGTAGGTCTTAAACAAGTTTCGTAGCTTAAAATGTTCTTGATATATGTATAACTGTCTCCCTCACTTTATACTGGTCAAACTAAGACAGGCCAACCTCTGAAGATCAATATTGATTCACATGTAGAATGAGATAAGCTATCTATGCACTGAACCAAAATATGATACACAGGCTAGGCTCTGTAAACAGGCATGTCGCTAGCTACAGTGGGCCCTCTTTATTTCTATACCAGTTTATAGAGCCTAGGCTGTGTATTAACACCAGATTTGTTTTCAGCGCGCACACTCAATACAAACAGTTAGCAGAAAGTGAGGAGACATTCACAGATTTTGACAAAGTGATGTTGAACAAGCTTTATCCAGAATCTCTGACTCCACCTTTAAATGTCCACTGCTGTGGTTCAACACCATTCTTCCAAACTTAAAGGATAACGATCAGTGTTAAGGTAAATCATTTTATGCTAAGAAAAGATCTAGACATTAAAACCCAATCCAACTATATAGGAAAAGATGTCAACTAACTATAAGTATACATCAATGTGTTTTAAATATAATTTCTGTCTTTGTTTTTAACAGGAGAGAAGAACAGAGAAGAAAGCGAACAAGACGGCGTTCAAGGAGGAGAAAGTTCGACAGGAGAAGCAGATGTTGGGCCTGAGAATGAACGTCCAAGGCCTGAAGCTGTAGACAGACGCCATTCTGTCCGCAAAGACATTTAAACTGTTGATGACGTCATCTTTCGACACACCGCTGTTCACTTCAACAGAGCAGAAAGGACAAACAAGAGGGTGGTGTGCAAAGAGGCTCCTCACTTTAGCATCATGGAATTTCACTAAAACGTTGTATATACAGCTCTGGAAAAAATTAAGAGACCAGTCTGGATATTTCTTAAATCTTCATCATTCTCTACATTACTTATTGAAAATGCTGTTAATGACAAAATGTATCGGAATTTGGTAAACATTTTATCAGTAGTTTATCATTTTAAAACCAAAATGTTCATTCTACTCAAACATATGCTTATAAATAGTAAAACGAGAGACACTGAATATTTGGAGTGGTCTCTTAATTTTTTCCGGAGCTGTACAAGGAGCAAAAATTTACTTTCAGCTGCTCAGGTCATCATGTTGAAATCCAGGAAAACTCAAGACAAACAAAAGTGTTGTTTAAGCACACATTAATTTAAAGTGAAGTACCAATAGTTTGCCTTGAATGTCTGATCATATTGGTGATCTTGTTTTCATTATTCTTAGGACACATCTGGACCTACAATCTAACATTTTCTACTGTCCAATTTTTTTCTTGTGATAAAAATCTTATTCGCTTTCGAGACGAGTTGGTTGATGAGAAGACTGATACCACCTTCATGTCTGTACGCATCACTAATTTACATATTTGTTGAATTGGTACAAAAATAGAAGTGAATAAAGCTGGCACGTAATCCATGCAAAACAGTGTTGCTAGAGCTTCCTATTCATAAGAGTGTCAGTATCAGTCTTTCCTGCTAGAATATAGCACAAACTATATTCCTTTAAACATCGGAACAGTTTGGTTTATTTTGTTGAATGGGATATTTTTGGAGGAAATCATTTATTTGGTCAAATGTAAAACATAAAAAAATATTGTTTTGGATTCTGGTCCAAAACTCAGCTATGTAAAAACACTTTGAAAATATAAATATGGTTATGTTTCTTTATTAAAAACACTTCAATGCAGTTCTTGCTAGTTTTAGTCCATTTTGTCTTACTTTACCTTTCTCCCCCCAATCAGTTCCCAGATGAGCTGATTATGATCTACCGAGTTGCACAATTAATCTAAATCGCTATATACCCTACTGCAATTTGTAATGTTTAAAGGCTAAATGTGTCAATGCCATTTTAAATTAAATATTGTCATGCTGCAAAGATGTCCATACACATCATATTCTACAGACTTAAAAGATCTTTGTTTGGTACAGATTCCCACAATATGACACCGTATTAAAGTGATAATTCCCTCATCACAAATTGGTAACAATAATCTCTTTGATTTTTTTTTTTCAAAATCATGCAGCCTCACTTCAGAGCAGGTTTTTATAAGAGCAACAAATGACACCAGAAAGTCTTTGTTGATGTTCCTTCTTTTCACGCAAACATGTATCAGATTTAAAGGGAACCTTTAAATGTAGAATAAATACTTTATGTCCAATTTGTTTGATAAATTCACATAAGAACATAAAATGTAAAATAATAACCACCCAAAACTAATTTTAAAGTTGATGTTTATTGTCAGCTGTGTAGAAAAAAAAATAAAAATCTTTTACAACGACAAGAGGTTAAACAAACAATGCTCAACCCTCTGTAATGTGAACAAAAGAGATGCTCACTCAGAGCCTGTTCTGCAGGTAGCAACATGTCCAACAACAATAACGGCAGCAGCACGGAGATAATCATCAGTAAAGAGTGCCACTGGCACCATAGATAGTATATACTGGCACACAAGCTGAAAGACATTTTCACACACATGCAAATGTACTACCAGGAGCTTCTTTTAAAAAGGTACAACCAGGAAGTGTTAAAGGGTCAATTCATTATAGTGGCAGAAAAAAAAAATTGCATGGATTTTTTTAAGTCCAATTTTTAAAGTATTTAAATGTCTGAATACCACAACTATTTCCCCTGTTGCTTTGGTTTGCTGTGGTAAAATACAAACCTTAAGGTGATATCTCTAAACCTGCAGGCCAATAAAAACCAAATCTTATCCAATGATTCTAAATATCACTTGATACTAGTAAGAAAACACATGCTCTGTGTGTGTGTGTGTGTGTGTGTGTGGTGTGTGTGTGTGTGTGTGTGTGTGTGTGTGTGTGTGTGTGTGTGTGTGTGTGTGTGTGTGTGTGTCATTTGGATCCACTGTCCCTGTAAAAAAAAAACATACTGTATATAATGACAAAGATAAAAACAAGGCATGGAGCACTTTCTCTCAATAAAAACATCACATACTACCATGAGTTTCACCCGATACTTAATGCTGTTTCCTTGAGATTAAAAACATCTACTGGCAATGTTTAGAAGTCCCTGATTTTATACGATAATCTTCACTACTGCATCTGATAAAATGCCTCAGGAGCAGAGAAATCCAGCCGTCTGCCTCTGTGAGCAGACAGAGAACAGCTCAGAGGTAAGTGGAAAATCACCAGTAGAACAGCGGCGTTAACTACTGTATCTTCTTTAAAAATAAAAATGGACACATACATAGCTGACATTTCATATTGGTGAAAAAGTCTCATTCCACATTGTTCACAGCAAACATGACGAACAAAAAAAGTCCCTTTTAATCCTGGCTGTCTTGCAGCTTGATTTTTGTAGTAAAGCTATTTCTCCCTCAGATTTGCATTTCAGGCTACAAGGCAAGACCAACGACAGCCACACAAATGTTCGTTTTAAAAATAGATGGTAGTGTGTGTGTGTGTGTGTGTGTGTGTGTGTGTGTGTGTGTGTGTGTGTGCGTGTGTGTGTGTGTGTGTGTGTGTGTGTGTGTGTGTGTATTAAGGCTAGCGCTCCAAGTTCACCTGTAGTTCATTTATCTTCTGGAGTCCTCCATGCGGCATAAAAAAAATAATTTTAGATTAAATCTGTGCAATCACAAACAAGCTTCTGTCAGAGTGGTGCTCTTGAGCAAGGCACTATCTCTGCAAGAGCAGTGATGTTTTTAAGGTTTATTCCTTAAATAGCAGTCAGGTGTGTTGGATAACCGCTTGCTTGTGAAAATCATTCCTCCCACATATTAAAATATCCCCCCTTGTGCACTTACAATGAGAAACATCCAGAGTCCTTGGTCTGTGCAAAAATATATTAAAAGCAAGTCTATCTGAACTTTCTATCACATTTCAGACAATGTCAACCAGACAGAACCTTAATAACTTTGTCCTCAAAAGAAAAGAGAAGAAAATCCCTTTTATTCTTGATCAGTGCAGCAGTCACGAAAGAACCCTGGCCAGAAGCTGCGGTGGTGTTTTCCTCCCGCACTCTCTCTCTTGGAGGGAAGCTGTTCAACGTTTTATCACAGTTCAGATAAATCCCCTGAGTTACTGACTGAGGTGTGATGGTTTTGTGTGGTTAAAACCATAATTTAGAGGGTACGCTTGTGGTGTGGAGGTTAGAGCGGAGAGAGGCTTGCTCAGTCCTCTTCACAACAGACTTTGAATCCGGCCTGTGGTCATTCTCTGCATGTCATTCCCATCTCTACCCCATTTCATCCTCTGTCTCTCCAAAACAAAATCCAAGTCAAGTCTTGTCCGGTGTGTGTGTGTGTGTTTGTTACCTCTCGCAGTAAGCTTCAACCATTTCCCCATCCCCCATGTCCACCTGATGCACCTGCTGCCTGGGCTCGTATGGTGTCACCTCCTCCTCCCCCTCTCCCTCTCCCTCTCCCTCTAAATCCAGTAAAACACACTCAGTTTTCACCGAGTCGTCTGCAGAGTCGTCATCCGTCCCTAGCCCCTGGTTGCTGCTCTCTGACAGCCCACCCATCATGTACAGACCAGAAAGTCCACTGCCGCCGTCGCTGTCACCTCGCTGCAGGCTGTCGTCCTCCTCTGAGCCGACTGAAGAGCTCCGGCAGGGAGAGTTGTTGATCAGCGTAACCTTACTGATGTTTTCTTCAGGCTTGACGTAAAATTTCAAGCTGCGGTTTTGTTGGTTCCAATCCTCCTGTAAGGAATAGATCAAGAAGGGGTTTAAAAATAACTAAAGCACCATGATAACTAATGCACAAAAAAAAAATGTTGGCATGTTCTTTTTGTGGAAAATCAGCATTTTACGTCTCTCTACTGTCAGTCTAATCTTCTTTTTAACGACTAAATTATTTCTTAAAAGTACAAATTAAAAAGTAATTTTGGGTGTGTGAGAGATCGAACATTTTCTAAGATATATTTGCAAAACTTGATTAACAAACTTTCCTCACAGGAAAATGTGATCCCTGGAACACTGTTTGAAGTTAGAAAGCTACTTTAAAAGTTACTGTTTCACTGTTGTTGTTTGCAGCAGCAGGGTCCACAGTTTGGTTGACAAACATATTCTAGTCTAACATTTGGTTCTAGGTTCCTTAAAATAAGTTAGTTTTGATTTATGATTATTCAATACTAAGAATTACATGTAGCCTAGTGAAAATATATTTTGGAAACTCACTGCAGGCTCTGCAAATGTAAACAAATCTCCCTTTCTTGAAACTGCATAGTGCACCTTTAACACATGCTTTATCACATAGCTATGGTTGTAAATGTAACATTCATCCATAGTTTAAATAATAATAAATAAATAAAAACTGATTATGGGATTTGGATCGTAGGCATCAGTCCAATATCCAATGGGTGGACTCCAGCCATATTGAGCCCGATAGCAATATTGGATCGGACCCATTCCTAATCAAAACTAATTATTGTCTAGGGGGCGCCCTTAGCTCAGTTGGTAGGGCATCCCACCCATGGACCTCGGCCAGCAGCGGACCCGGGTTCGATTCCAGCCCGCGGTTGTCTGCATGTCACTCCTCTCTCTGCCCCATTTCAACTCTGTCTCTACACTACCAATAAAGCATAAAAATGCAAAAAAAATAATCTTTAAAAAAATAATAATAAAAAAAAATCATTGTCTCACCAGAGATTTAGGACCGGATGTCTTCATGGTCCAAGCCTTTGTCATACATATGCTGAGTGTTGCCGTCATGATTACGAGTACGATGATGGAAAACAGTACGAAAAGCAATATCCATAGGGCCCCTGCAAGGAAAATAAAATTTGGTTTCATTAATAGAACATTTTCAGATTTAGCTAGATATGCACTTTTATTTTGAAGGATAGCTTTGTGTTCTCGAGATTGCAAAATTTTAAAGTAAACATCACAAGATTACGGCATTCAAGAATAACTAAAGGGACGGCCATTTCTGGCTTCCGTTAAATAGGAAATGCAGCCTTGCTTTGTCACTGCAAACAACACTTCACACATTAAATGCATAATTGTTTCCACTGTTCACAGATGCAGAGGCAAAGTTTGTGTTCAAACTGTGAGACACTTACTTAGTTCAGACTCAGGAGTGGTTTCACTGGCACAGATGGGGGCTGTGTCCTTGAAATTCACATAAGAAGTTTCTGCCGCGTTAAACAAAGATCCACTCAGTGTGACACACTTCTCCTTACCCTCGGGAAATGAAAAGGCAAGTGTGCAGTCTGCCTTCTCCACAGTACAGTCTGCTGTAAAATTAGAATTCTGAAAAGTAAAAAAAAAAAACATAGGAATATTAATCCCTTTGAGACCTCAGTGCATCCTGTGGTTAAGTCTTTAATCAACTTTATTGCAGTTGTAAATAGTAAAAAGTATTTTTACTCAAGGACTGTACTTTAAGTGGCTACGAGGAACTTTAAGTTTTTGATGATTCTAGCATCCCCTTTGGACAAAAGTTGTAGTGTCTTTGTTACGAACCCAAGCACCTTAAGATCTCTGCTAGAGCCTGCAGTGCTTGCATGTGAAAGAGTGACTGAAGGATGCACTGTGACGAGGGAATGTATTTATATGTGACTATGTCAGATTAATAATGGTAATATGATCATGGTAAAGCAAAGTAAACTTTGATTTGAGTGCCATTCAGAAAACACAGGCTTTTCCGGTCTAATTTTGCAGGTATTCAGCCCCGAGTAAAGGCATTAATAATACCTAAATAAAAATATACATGCTTCATTGTACTTACATCAATTTTACTGAATGTAAATTTGGCAGATCTGGAAAGCCCCAGTTCACTGTAGAAGTGTAAGGGATTCCTGAAACGCACGGTGCCCTCTGAATCACCCATCTTCAAAGTCACAGGAGGGAAATTCAATGAACCTAAGTTGAAAAAACAAATTAATATAGTCATCATCACGTGTTTACATGTGATTTACAGGAAAATAGGCCCATTTTTTATATCAACATGTCACTTACATTTTAGAGTAGCAGTTCTCAAGTGGTAGAAAGTGAATGTTTCGGATTCGACTTGTTCCGACTTTTGGCCTCCCTGGAAGGCTGTGACGGTGACGTGATGGATGCCCAAGTAGCGATCCTCAGACGCCCACATGTAGCTGTTTAGATCATACTGATGGTCTGTGGTGTTGTTCTCAAAAACCCTTAAATATGAGCAACAACACAAGAGAAGATTTATTATTCATACTTCATTTAACTCAAATCAAAACAAACTAGTCCCACCAGTTTCCACAATGCCCCCCCCCCCCCCCAAAAAAAAAAAATATATATATATATAGTTGTCGATTTTATCTTACTAATAGTATCTAAGACAGCGCATTAGGGACGGCCATTATAGAAAGAAATTGGACCCGTGGGACAGGAGGTATCATTTAAAAAAGAAACTTGTGTTGTATTTTTGCAAGTTGGATATTCTCAGAGAAAAAAAAAGTCAGAAATGTATGTACAATTTTGTAGTGGAAGAACACATGTATTCATCTGACATTTAGCTTTTAATCACACTAACTCCAGCACTACCAGAGTGATGTTTTCTTGTGTTCAGATCATACGAGATGAGTCTTACCCGATCTTCACCGTGAAGATGGTGTTTGGTTGCTGGTCGCCGTAATCCCAACTGACTTTCACATTTTGATTTTGGCAGCTCACAGCCACGTTAGTCGGAGGCAGAACTGCAAGTTAAAAAAAAATAAAAATAAATGAAAAAATTCTCATAGATACACATACAACTGTACAACTCTTCACCACAAACCATATGGACATTAGGTTAAACAATATTTGAATCTTACAGGTCACATATTATGCTAAATGCACTTTTTAAATGTGTTCTAACATATCCATGGGTCCACGGTGTGCCTAGAGACTGCCAAAATATTGAAAAAAATAACAATCTCTCCTTTTCTCACGAGGCGTATCTGGCTTCGCTTCCGGACAGGGGGCGGGGGGAGCTCAAAGATTGTATATTTACGAGGGGAGCTGCAGCTCTTTTTAAAAAATAGGCCATTGTGAGATTAGCTGAACATCAGCATAGTACAATAAATGATCTGAAAGTTTTTTTCAGCAAACAATTAAAGAAAAACGTATTAGGGACCACTATGACCATATGATATGGTGTATAATAGAACCGAAAAGTGTATAATATGGGAGCTTTAAATCTTATAAGGAATATGCTCACATCAGTGCAGTAAGACAGCAATACTGTAGCAAATGAAATAATATGTTAAGGTTCTAGCAAAGGTGTTTGTTAAGTTAAATGAAATGCAGTTGATTTGTATTTTTAGGCGACGATAGATAGCAATAGCAAAAACTGAAAATTAGAAATGTCATGATAGTAGGATTTATTGCATCAGTTATAATTGGGTGTGAAACTGGAAACAAGGTTCAATGTTATCATCAGATTGATCTTTTTGATAGTAACAACCTCAGGGCTTTTCCGTGTATGTTTCCATCCTTTGTCTGTACCCGTATATCGACTTAACCAAGTGTGAAAGGCCTTCATTTACCTAGTTTGGGTCAGTCTTTAGATCTTAACCCAATCTAAAAATGCCACTGTAAGGACTTCTGAAATGTAGCGTGTTTAAGACATATTCCGATCCATTGCTTAAGTAAATAAGTACTAAAAACAGCCCTGTGAAAGCAAGAGCAAGTAAAAGTCCTGCATTAAAAGTATCTAAGTATTTTCAAAGTTAAATTCCTTGTGATGCAGCAAAATGTTCCCCGTCAGTGTTTTCTAGGGAGTACTTTTTGGTGTTCTTAGCTAATCTGTGTAGACACCTTGACACTATACACACTAATACTTCATGTACACTGCTGGAGATCAACTGCTAACACAAACACACACCCACACACATTTTCCATCATATCAGCCAGAGAGGGCGTAGATAGAATGTACTTTCAGACAATGTGTCAATGTGCCAGCGTCACATGCCATTAGTAACAGTGTGGTGACAGGTAGCCAGGAAGGAAAGTACAAGAATGCAGATATACAGCAGGAGCAACAACAACAACAGGTGAATAAAGTGCCTCCCTTGACACAGGTTTAAATGTTCACAGCTTCCGCCTCTCCTGCTCTAACATATGATCACAGAAAAGGGATGTCTACTACTTTAGGCTATTTAAAAAAGCCTTTATTTAGTCATGCATGTTGCTTTAGAATATTATAATCATCTGGGCGAGAGCAAGTACCTGATGGCCCTGTATGACCTGGGCATCATGGACCCCTACCCCCCGCTGTGTCACACCAAGGGCTGCTACACCGCGCAGTCTGAACACACCATCCTGCTCCGGCCCACATGCAAGGAGGTGGTGAGCCGCGGAGACGACTACTGAGTACTGACAACAACCCCCCAACCCCCTCTAAAAGGTAGAGGCAAGTGATTTTGGTGAAAGCTTGTGGAGAAAATCACAGCAGGTTGGAAATAAGGTGCTTTTCCATGACATGGTACCTACTCTACTCTACTCTACTCTCTACCCCACTCGAGTGGACGGCCAAAAAGTCCAGTCAAAGTAGGGATGCTCTAGGCCTATCTATAAACAAATTTTTATTTCACAGTAGTTTGATTTGCCTGAGCGTCCATATGGACAGGGCACGTGGTCGTTCTCTGCATGTCATTCCCCTCTCTGCCCCATTGATTTCACCTCTGTCTATTAAAGCATAAGAATAATCTGAAAAAGAGACAAACAATGCTAAAACAGAAGACAACAGTGCTTTAAACTAAATAAAAAGGTTGAGAGTCTTAATTTGCCCCACATCACATCAGCTGTCAGTGTGAGGCAGCCATTGACTTCTTTGATGCTGTCCTCACTTCTCAGCTACTTCCAACATCACCTCTGGAAAAACTATTTATATGTTGTGTATGTGTGTGTGTGTGTGTATTTTTTATACAGGTGTGATGACGTCACCAACAAATGAATGACTATTAAATTCACCTGCGACATATTTAGTAGTAGTAGTTGATTGTGAGTTGACGCACCCTTACTCCAAACTGCATTAAGTACAGGTGTTCTTACTTATGTCAGTAAGCAGGTGTTAGTCATTTGCTCTTATCTGAAATAACATCATTCATCAGGTGCTTGTGTCTCTGAATGTGTCTGTCAAAGCCATAAGGTTAGGGTGAGTGTAAGTGTTGGGGTTAGGCATTAGTTCTGCATGGTTAAGGTGGCTAGGGAATACACACACACAGAGAGAGAGAGAGAGAGAGAGAGAGAGAGAGAGAGAGAGAGAGAGAGAGAGAGAGAGAGAGAGAGAGAGAGAGAGAGAGAGAGAGAGAGAGAGAGAGAGAGAGAGAGAGAGAGAGAGAGAGAGAGAGAGAGAGAGAGAGAGAGAGAGAGAGAGAGAGAGAGAGAATACACTCACATCTTCCCAGAAATTCCATCCGTTTTCAAAATAAATATATTATAATGTATCAATCAAAGTGAATTTAACTGTCTCTGTTCTCTTAGGTTGAGAAAGAACATTCCACATTTGAAGCTCCAGCTCTCATGGAGACAGAAAGTTTATCTTGTTACATATTAATCTGACAATAAAGTGGTCAGGTTTGATTGTTGCATGTGTCCTGGACCTTCGAACACATTTACAACTCTCCATAAATAGTTTACATGCATCTCAGTGTTGTTTAAAAGTCCCCCTGGAAAACTGTATATTTAACATTACACTAAAATCTTAGCAATGCCTTTCACATGTGTATACATTTAAATCATTTGCTGTTTTAAAGCCACGACTTCCTGCACTTTCTGGTCCCAATTTTGACACATTTGTTAGGAATATTCCAAGCATAAAGTTATATTTTTTAATTGCAAGACTTTTTACTAATCATTCTAATGAACCAATACACGTCCAACGCCTTTTAGGATAACAATACTTTGACTAATCAACAGTAAAACATCAGGTGTTATCTTATTTTTTAAACTGTAGGCTATTGTAGTTTACAGAAACATAGATCCCACATACAAAACGAATCTAAAAATGTTTCGTTGAATATCACACAAAGACAAACATGTGCTGAAGTAGGCTAGCCTATTAATACTACTTACCGATCTTGGCAGAAACTGCGCTGATCACAAGGAGCAGGGCAGTGAATGCACCTTCCAGCAGCATGTTACAGGCTTTCAGTCTCAGACTTTACGACACTTAATACCGGCGGAATATCTCAATAAAATGAATAACAGGCTCACGAGGCTTCATTAAAAACATGTCTCGACAGTAGGCCTTGTAGTTCCCAATTCATCTCGAGAATTTCCAGCGAAAATCGCGAAAGCGCCAGGAGGACTGACTCACTTCTCCAACTCTTCCCGTAATGTGTGTGTGCGTGGGTGGCTACGTGCGAGGATGTGTGTGTTCTAGTAGTAGGAGCATTGGCGAACCAGTCAGATTTTAATTGCTCCACCCAACAAGGAAAACACCTGCATGACGTCATCAGAAACAGTAAACACCGCGCGGATTTTTTTTTTTAATGAAAGTTTCTAGGATAAAATAAAATAATTGGACTATAGCGAGGATGGAACAATTAAGACGGATGAATAGACAAACAGATTTATAAATATATCAGATAAATGAAAAAACAAATGAGTTAATTTAAATAAATAAAAGTCAACACAGTAGGTCTAATAAATGTATAGGCTATAGCAGACATATTAGGATCCAAGGAGGAGGGAGACACAGCTAAATAGTTTAAAACATTTGTATTCCAATTCATAGGCTTAGACAATAGACTAGTTTATTCATTATTTCTGTGCGAAAATCCAACATTTAATAAGATCAATCTAGTCAAACCTAACCACATAGCCTATAACCACACTTAAATATATACATCTATTTTAATGGGTATGTTTTTCCTTGTACTGCACTAAAAAGTGAATTATTCTCAATTATTCAACTATTTCACGGCCCACAAGAAAACAGAAGCTTTTATTGTGAAGGTTTTGTTGATGTGTTTTGCACAGGTGAATCAGATGGAGAGAAAAAGCGGTGTTTTGTCGCCACCTATAGATAGATAGATAGATAGATAGATAGATAGATAGATAGATAGATAGATAGATGGATGGATGGATGGATGGATGGATGGATGGATGGATGGATGGATGGATGGATGGATGGATGGATGGATGGGCGGGCAGACGGACAGACAGACAGACAGACAGACAGACAGACAGACAGACAGACAGACAGACAGACAGACAGACAGATAGATAGATAGATAGATAGATAGATAGATAGATAGATAGATAGATAGATAGATAGATAGATAGATAGATAGATAGATAGATCCATCTGAAACCAAAAAAGGCTAAATACCGGTAATGTTGTTAACCGTCTTTATTTATTGATTGATGGTAAAATGCTACACACAGTACGACTCCTTTAAAGTTCTGTGTATTGGTGTTTGGACACTAGAGGGCAGAAGATAACACACACACAAGTAGGCCTAATTGCCTGTAAACACAGAGAGTAACATCATCATCCCACTGGGAGTTCATGTCCAAAGTCCAACGTTTACTCTGGTTTTTGGCTCTTCATGTGCAAGATGCATCTCTTCCTTCACCAGCTTTAGTCTCTTACTGTGTCTGTCTGCTGTTCAGTGCCGGGTAAGTTGTGTACGATGGGTTTCTAAGAACTTAAAAGAAAAATTTAAATAGCTGTTGTAGGAAATTTGGGTTGTGTTGATTAGAGTTGTGCTGAGGCAGAACCAGACAAGAAGTGTTCCATACAACCAAAACTATATGAGCTAAAAGAGACGGCATAATACGTGATGGTTATCAAGGTGAGACACAGCCAGCGAAAAACCTTTTAGGTCAATTTTGAGAACTTGGCTAATTTGTTTTTAAAAGCTTCCCAAAAAGGCATTTTTAAGACCTGTAGGGGAAGGTGGGGTGATTTGTGCAACTTTTTACTCAAAGTGATTTTAAAGTGAGGCCTTGACAGTTATGTCTCCAACTCAAATATGTACATATATTTCAGGATGTTGTGCATCCCTGGCAATAAAAACTTTGGATCTGGAATAAACTGTTTAAGAAATATAGCTTTCGGAAAAAAAGTTGTCTTGACGCACAAATCACCCCACTACGACAAAGTCACCATCATCATCTTTCTGGCCATCTGAACTCTCATCAGTGGTGTCGTTAAGTGGAATTAAGATGTCACTCTCTTCTGAGCTACTGTAGACAATCACTTTCTTTTGGTGACCAGCGTATACAGCCATGCCACTGGCACAACTCTCAGAAATGTACTTTGCACTAGTTGCTCCGTGCTTGTGGAACCAACTGCCACCTGACAAATGTGATTCCCCCTACATTTCTGCCTTTAAATCAAGGCTCAAAACCCATATGTACACCCTGGTGTTTCCTCCCCATTAACTATCTTACCTCTGCACTACTATCTGTGTTTATGTGGATGTATGGGCTTTACGTCTTTTATTTTGGTTATTGTTATTGTACCTTCATTGTTTACCTAATGAATGCACTATGTACAGCACTTTGGACAGTCTAAACTGTCATAAATGTGCTTTTCTAAATACATTTTACTTACTTACTTACTTATAACTCACCCAGGCCCTTGCGCACAAATCACCCCATCCCCAGAATTTTGGATAATAGGCATGATGCAGCAATTTAGGGTTGACATTGTGCTAACTATATAGACTCAAAGTGTAGCATACCAAAGCACTAAAACATGTGTCAAATGTTTTCAAACGTGTCTATAATTGTTCAGACACAATAATCAAAAAACCTTGATCATGGAAATTTTACTTTGAAAGGCAAAACACAGTTTTTTGAGCTTAAATGTGCTTATATCTTATTCCTTGTGTCTCCCTTCTTTACAGGATGAGTCAAATGGATGGCTCTTCTTAAATATGTGGTCACATTTCCAATTTCTTCCACGGTTTTCTAGAAACAAGGGGTTTTGCAACTTCCAAAATGCACAAATCACCCCACCTTCCCCTACATAACATTTATGAAATGAAAAAAAGGGCTGTATCAAAAAGATTGTAAATCTGGCCAGAAGTTTCATGATGATATTTCAGCTACAAGTCCAAAATGTCGACCCCATTCACCTGCAGTGTCTTACCTTAGTAACTAAGTGCAGCAATATACAGACAACAACAAAGATATATATATTAAAAAAACTGTAACATTGTCTTTTTTTACACAGCACATTATTGCCTCGTCGTGACCATCACACATATCGCCCGCTGGCCTTGATCTCCGGACACAGCTTGGCCTCCAGATCTTCTATCTTGATGGACTCAGTATCTCTGGAGCTGGACAGGCTGGCTGCGCGTGTGACCTTAGTTAGCGTTTCCTCGTACGGTGGTGGCAGGTAAACCATCACAAACACCCCGTCAGAGCTGGTGCTGGTGTGTCGCGATGCGTTGCGGGTCAGAGATGAGAGGAATTCGGCGTCCAGCTCGAGGTCCAATGCGATGACGTCGGCGAGGCTCAGTTTGCTGCGGGAACACCGGCGATAGACCAGGCCGATAAGGAGAGCCAGTAGCAGGACAGAGACGAGCGGGAGGACGATGTACACAACCAGCTCTGACTTACTGTCCTCGCCAACGGTCAACTCGTTCCAGTTGGAGCCCTGGAGGGGTTTTAAAAGAAAGAGAAAGAGTTGTCATTATTTTTTTTCATCTTGGTCTTGTATTTTGTCCAAACTGTTGCTGGTATATAGCTCCCCTTTTGTTTTGCTTTGGATATTGGTATATATAGTGTCCAGGAGGGATTAAAAGAAAGTTTTATAGTCGTTATTTTCATATTTGTGTATATGTGAATTGTAAATGATGGGAACTCAGGGGCCCAACAGCAAATCTCTGCCCTTGAGGAGGACCCCAGAAAACTTCTATCCGGCCCGGACATTGAGCTTCAGACGATCAGCAACATTTAAAAGAAATCAAAGGTTTTATTAAAAAAAATTAATGCAGACATTAACAACTCTCTTATAATCCCCCTCAAATAATCAAATGTGCACCAAGTATATTGCTTTTAACATTTTTTTTTTTTTTCATAGTGACATTATGCAAAGGAGCTGGCATTTAAAGGGTTAAAATCCTTGAAATAAAGATGATTATGGTTTGTATGCGCAGGACTGATGTTGAAAAATATATAAAATAAATATAAAAGGTTGCACCAAAGGTTAGGGTTGTATACAGTATATATATTTTAAAATGTATTTTGTTTTTCAGTTTAAATGAATGTGTTGCAGATTGAGGGACGTCTCATGTGAGCAGAAGCTGTAAATCCTAAAAACCTCGTGCGTGTGTGTGTGTGTGTGTGTGTGTGTGTGTGTGTGTGTGTGTTCGTGTATGTCGCACGTGGCCCTGCTACATTCCCCCCACTGCCTCAGTTTCTAGCAATTAGTAAATGCTGCCTGGATGACCCAGCGCCCTGCAGAGCGTTGCATCTAATTCTCAATCTGTCTGAGTGTCATAGTGCAAAGTGCTGAAAGTCTGAGGTTAAAGGTGCACTATGAAGTTTCAGAGGAGTGGGATTTGTTTATATTTGCAGAGCCTGCAGATAGTTTACAAAACATATTTTCTCTATATGAAATTCTTAGAATTGAATAATTCTATCGTCATAAACAAAACAAAACATATTTTGAGGCTCCTGAAACCAAACGACTAGACTAAGCTTGTAAACAAAACTGTGGTCCCTGCTGCTGTAAACAACAACAGTGAAACAGTAACTTTTCAGGAAGATTTCTAACTTCAAATAGTGTTTCAGGGATCCGATAGTCCTGTGAGGAAAGTTTGTTTATTCAGTTATGAGAATATGGAAAACATTCACTTCTCTTGACACACTTGACACACCCAAAGTCACATAGTGCACCTTTAATATGGGAACTTGAGATGTGCTACTTTTTTCTTTACCTTTTGGAACATGCAACATTTATATCAGTGCCGAGCAATAGTGGGCTGTCTGGACACTCACAGGTCATTTCAAGTTGATCAAATTACCAATACACAGCCCCCCCAATACAAGGCACATATCCCACTGCACATTAGCAATCTCTACACACCTGTTTGTCCTGCGTCGGAGGAGATCCCGTCACCCAGTCATAGGAGCCTCGGCCGGCCGGTCCGAACCGCATCCAACTGCTCTCCAGAAGCGCGCGCATGTTGCTACGGTGATGGTCGTTATGGAGAAATATGTGTTTGTGCAGTAAAAAGATTTTGATCAACCAAAGTATCCAGTTGTTGTTGTTATTGTTGTCCAGCAGAGTAACCAGAGCAGAAAATCAGGGATGGGATAGTGGCTGGGTACGCGGGGAGGAGGGAGGGAGGGGGCGAGGGGGGGAGGGTTTGGGGAGTTGAGGTGGGATATGGGAGGGGCAGCGAGATAAGCAGTAGCTCACATGCCGATACATGCAACAGGATTCAGGCCAATGATGGGATTTAGAGCATTGCAGTTGCCCTTTATCATAGAGAATTCATGGGTGTGTGTGTGTGTGTGTGTGTGTGTGTGTGTGTGTGTGTGTGTGTGTGTGTGTGTGTGTTGGCATGACTACCAGGGATGGAGAAAGTATTCAGATCCATTAACCTACATAAGAATACTAAATCAACAGATTTGAAACACTGTTCCAAGTAGTCAGGGGGCCAAAGTCTCAAAAGCTCTTTAAAATGGGTTGGACCTGACATGGTCTGATATACTTTTTATTTGTGTTTTTTCTGTTAACTTTGATCCCAAGACACAATAATTGGAGGGTCTGCTCTGCCGAAATATCCGAAAAAAATTGTGCTATTTTAGTGTATGTATCCTCATTTTTTATAGAAATATTGGGAAAATCAAAATTTTCCTCAAATCCTTAGTGGGTTGGGTAAGCTGTCAATAAGTGCATTCCAGGTGTAAAGAACACATGTGGTGACAAAATACTATGAAAAAATTACTTTTAAAACACATTCCTACATGATTTTGGCTCAATTTAATGCAAAGAAATTAGACGTTTTCTCACTTTTTTCCAATATTTTCATCTTTACTTCATTGGCAATAAACTATTCCCTCAAGTTATGACATCAGTCAATATGCCATTCTCTTCCCTAATCAGTATACTCATTCCACAAAAAGAAATTATAAAAATCCAACCAAAATCAATGATCTGTGATGATTTCACTACAAGTTGGCGATCAACAGGCTCAGAACCTCAATAGAATTTTTAGTCCAGCAGATAGGTGCAATATATGAAGGAATTGTGCTTTTGATGATACAAACATGAGATTTGGCACAATGTTAGAGAATGCCCTAAGGAAGATTTTGGCTATAGGGCCATCGCCAATTTTTCCTATGGTTGCCATGGTGGCCATTTTCTAAAATGGCCGCCATTGGCTGTTATAGTATAGGTAGCTTGGGTTCTAGAGCACCTAGGATCTTGATTATGGTGTCTAATCCTACATTTTCAAGGATGAAAAAGGCAGTGGTTCTATTTAAAACATCTAGAAAGTAACCAACTTCATATATCTGGCATTCAGGGAACAAAATGATGGTAAAACCTTCAAATATTAGCGGCGTAATTCGTATTTTCATGAATTACATAAATAGTTCATGAGTTGTGTGCTGACCTTATATGCTTACAAGTAAATATCTATTTCAAAGCCTGACCAATACATCGGTTTAACCTGTTTGAGTGGTGAAATTGCTATTTTATCCGTGTAACCCACTCTGAGTAAGTCAGCATTGCTCTAGGTTCCGAAGGAGCTAAGTGATATAAACAGTTACCACAAGGAAAGTACCAGGCAAGGTGAGTTGCAAGCAGTAACTTATACTCACATAAAGTTGTAGTTAACACCCAAAACACATATGCATAGGCATCATTGGAAAATAAAAACATTGGGATTTAAAATAAATGAGTGTTGTCAATAGTCCTTTTAGTCTGTTCTGTATTCACTTCGGATGATCAATCCACTGTCAGTGGTTCTCTGTTAAACTGTCTGTAACTGGTCCTGTGACAGTTCTTGGAAAGGATTTGTGTAGTAGTCCAATGGATGTGTGCAGGGGCGTAGGAACGAGTTTAACATTGGGGGACACCAGCGAGCCGCTGAGGCGGGGGGCATTTTTGCCTTGCAAGATCTCTGCGCCTGCTTTTTGGCACAGCTGGGGGGGGGGGGGGGGTTCCATGATAGCACTACTACCAGAAGCTTTCCACATCAGTATAACAACCATCTGCCACCTTCCATGGAAAGCAAAAATATGACATTTTCAAATTTGCTTTGAAAATAATAAATAGATCAAATATACAGAATAATTTGCATAACACCTGTTGAATCCCTTCACAAAGACACCTCAGAACTTATGAAATATCACCATATCTATGAATTGAAAATCCACTTATGCAGAAACACTGATATTAAGGAATTTTCCAGACAAAAGTAGTAAAATAACAAGAAAAAAATCCAATGTAAAAAAACAAACAACAATCAGTATATATGATATGCAATCACAGTTTTCCAGGATTTTTTCAGCAGCGGTGGCGTGGTCCCTGAACGCCCTAGGGGTCCCTTTACTTTTATGCATTATCTAGTGCACTTTGAGAGGAGAATATGCACTAATTACTATTCAGATAGATTGGATTATTGGTGTTGCAACTTTGCCTTTTTTTGTCTTTACTTACAGATTTTGACATTTTTGTATAGAAATGAATATTTAAACACAAAATGCCACAACACAGAAAATGATTTGCCTATTTTACCTGCCTGCAATCTTCTAATATTTAAAAGTGCAAAATGAGGGTATAATCCTCCTTCTCTTCCTTAAAACTAGTGAGGAGAGGTTCAGTGTGTGTGCAGTGGAGAGAGAAATATAGGCCCTATACAGACAGACAGAGGGAGGAAGAGATGCTTTATTTTATAATTTAGCTTTTTGATTTGAGAGTGATCATCGCTGACTTTAGACTGACTCCCGCTGTCTGCTCCGTGAGGCTCGAGCCCATCAGCTAGCGAACAGCTGTCCGACAGATGAAAAAGATGAAAAACGAAACTGAAACTTAACTGGTGGAGCAGCCAAATATAAATGAATACATATTGTACAAAACTGTAACACAAGTAATGAGTTGTGGAATTTGCACCAGTAGCCTACAGTAGCCTACAGTAGTCCACATTCTTCGCTCAGCCACTAACTGTTTCGTTAGTGAATGTTCGATCTGTGTGTATGTCTCAGCCGGATACACAGAGCCCTGACGGAAAACTGACAGCGCGACTAAAGGGACTCTACAGTGAGCGTCCCTCCGTTAGTTTCTGTTTTCCGCTAAGTTACATTCACCTCCACCATGGACGCGTTTATGTTTGGCATTGCCCCGTTTCTAAAATGAGCTAGGCATACGTACCAAAAAAAAGAAAGAAAAAAAGAATAATAATGAGGAGGAGGAGGATTTTAATAGCGAGAAAATATAGCAGCGGTGGGTGCTGTGTGAACGTGGGGAAACCTGAATCATACTTTGAATGTTACTGTGTGGGAGATTTAATTCTTGCAAGTTTAGTTTCCAAATGTTTATGAATAAAAACTCACCCTTTTTTCTTTTCTTTTTAAAAATCGCACCTTGCATCGACCTGAAAACCCATATTTACAGTAGGCGCCCGAGCCCATAGAACAGAAGGCTTTTAGAGAGCGCATGCTGGGTAACGTTCAGAAGCAGTGAACCTCTGATGTGCCAGCAGCAGCACATGAGAGAGGCGGACTCAGCACTAGGTTTGTTACAGGCTTAAATTAGCGATACGATACACAGAGAGCTGTTTAAGTCGGTTTGGATGAAGTAGGAAGTGAATGAGCTTTTGCGCAGAGCATTTACTAACAGAAAGAACAGGTTAACGTGTGAAAAAAGTAACCGAGTAGCGTTCTACTGGTGTTGTGTGCCTCAACGCAGCCTTCTAGGCAGCCTGCGTTAAAACACTCCATTGGGCACTCCCCCTGAATGCCTAAACTCCCAACCCTGCGCCTACCTTAAAGGCTTGGTTCGGGGCAAGACAAACACATTTAGGAGGCCGGTGACAAGAAGCTGTGTTGCGCTTTCAAAATAAAAGCATTTTCAAAATCAAATATTTTTCTCCTTGCGTATCATTTTGGGGGGGACAAATGCGCCTGTTTCCAATATTGGAGGGGACAGTCCCCTCCGTCCCCCCTTCCTACGCCCTTGGATGTGTGTATCCTGGTGACTGGTCGTCCCTACCACATGTGGAGTATTTCATGAGTCGGTTCCTCGTCCTGGAAGGATCACACTGGGAGGCTGCATCATGGGCATAAATTGCTTATGGACGGTGTGGACGTGTCCATACCATGGTCCATACCAATATTCAAATGTGCTGAAATTGTCCACACCAATATGAGAACGAGATGACAACGACGAGAAAGGGTTAATGCGTTGCTCTATATAGTCCCGCCTTATGTATTTTGTGATTGGCTTTGCCTCCTGTTGGTTGTCGTGGGTTGTGTTTCGGTTAGGGCGATTGGTAGCTTAATTTGAGAGGGTAAAACAACTTCTGCTGTAATTTCGGGACGGAATCAATCAGCTCAGCTGCTGCGCTGTGAATGCAGCTGAAGGAAGAATGTCGGGGAAGAAAAGGAAAGGAGAAGACATTTGGAACTATTTTCACCAAACAACGGTAAGTTAAGTTAGTAATCAAACATCTCATTGTAACACTGACAATGACATACTGTATGTAGGCCTAGTCTAATCAAGCGTCGTTGGAAAATAAGATCTGACAGGACATGTCTGTCTGGACCACTGGCATGCAAAGCGAAGTCTTTGCTTTTTATTTGTCCTGCAGGTTATTCGATGCCGACAGGCTACATTATAATAAAAGAGAATAAAACACTGACGTTATCATGCCAGGGCAATAGGTGGCGGTAATGTGTCACGTCAAACGCCATAGAAGAAGAGTGGTGAAAACTAAAGAGGAAATGGCAAAAGAAAAAACCAAAGCAGATGTATACGTTTGCGCTGTGCAAATTGTGCACCATACATGCCTATTGATTCTGCTCTGCTATGTGCTGTAGTAAAGATAGGTCACCTTGGAAACAATTAAGCCCCCGTAGGCTTCAGCTGCGCTCCAACTCCCCGGTTCACTCGTAAACTGAAATTCCGAGTCGGGGACAGCCCTACTGTGAAACATAAGCAGCCAAGGATGTATGAATATAATAAGTTTTTTTGTGCAAAACGATTGATAGCCGCTCAACTCTTGACTAAACTGTACATAGATACATGATAAAACTGGTTTGGTTAATAAACTAGTGAGCGGTTGGATGCTGGGTCTGGGGCGAGGGCGTTTCGCCAAATTGTGTGACGTTTAGCCAAAATGTGTCCCCACCAATATGAACATCAAAGTTACGCCACTGCTTGCAACTCACCTTGCCTGGTACTTTCCTTGTGGTAACTGTTTATATCACTTAGCTCCTTCGGAACCTAGAGCAATGCTGACTTACTCAGAGTGGGTTACACGGATAAAATAGCAATTTCACCACTCAAACAGGTTAAACCGATGTATTGGTCAGGCTTTGAAATAGATATTTACTTGTAAGCATATAAGGTCAGCACACAACTCATGAACTATTTATGTAATTCATGAAAATACGAATTACGCCGCTAATATTTGAAGGTTTTACCATCATTTTGTTCCCTGAATGCCAGATATATGAAGTTGGTTACTTTCTAGCATGTTTTAAATAGAACCACTGCCTTTTTCATCCTTGAAAATGTAGGATTAGACACCATAATCAAGATCCTAGGTGCTCTAGAACCCAAGCTACCTATACTATAACAGCCAATGGCGGCCATTTTAGAAAATGGCCACCATGGCAACCATAGGAAAAATTGGCGTGGCCCTATAGCCAAAAATCTTCCTTAGGGCATTCTCTAACATTGTGCCAAATCTCATGTTTGTATCATCAAAAGCACAATTCCTTCATATATTGCACCTATCTGCTGGACTAAAAATTCTATTGAGGTTCTGAGCTGTTGATCGCCAACTCGTAGTGAAATCATCACAGATCCATTGATTTTGGTTGGATTTTTATAATTTCTTTTGTGGAATGAGTATACTGATTAGGGAAGAGAATGGCATATTGACTGATGTCATAACTTGAGGGAATAGTTTATTGCCAATGAAGTAAAGATGAAAATATTGGAAAAAAGTGAGAAAACGTCTAATTTCTTTGCATTAAATTGAGCCAAAATCATGTAGGAATGTGTTTTAAAAGTAATTTTTTCATAGTATTTTGTCACCACATGTGTTCTTTACACCTGGAATGCATTTATTGACAGCTTACCCAACCCACTATGGATTTGAGGAAAATTTTGATTTTCCCAATATTTCTATCAAAAAATGACGGATACATACACTAAAAAGCCACAATTTTTTTCGCGAATTTCCGCAGAGCAGACCCTCCAATTATTGTGTCTTGGGATCAAAGTTAACAGAAAAAACTCAAATAAAAAGTATATCAGACCATGTCAGGTCCAACCCATTTTTGAGACTTTGGCCCCCCGACTAAAGTCAAAGTCCTGCATCAAAAATAATAAGTGTGTGAGCATAATGAGTAAAATGTGGGTTAAGTAGGTCTACTTAGGAAGAAAATTGTTCTACTATTCTATATATTATGGTGTGTGTGTGTGTGTGTGTGTGTGTGTGTGTGTGTGCGTGCGTGCGCGCGTGTGTGTGTTGTGTTTATCAACCCTACACAGCAGCAGCACGTGAGTGTGAAGCCTATAGTTCCATTAAACCTCATTGAAATATTGCATTATATTAGAGAGAAAAATACCTTCACACGTTTTTTTCATCTATTTTATTAAAAATCTAGCCTATAGAATGGATTATGCACGGGATTTATCTGCACGTTTTGCTGTATGGAAACAGGTCAGGTCTTAGCTGTTTGTGATGACCTGTTTCTGGTCAGTCCAATGTATTTAATATTACATGAATTTAGTATCCGAATATCTTAGTGCCTTTGTCGCCCAAAATAAACCAAAGCCCCGTTCTTCAGTTTGACCTAATTCCTTCAGTGTTAATAATATTATTTTATTATATTTTGGTGACACCAGGATCATATGAGAGCATCCTGTTTACAGTTTTTTCCGATCGCTAAAGCACAGTGGACACAACTGAAACCACATGTGCAAAACTCTTAACACAGTGTTCATCACTAAAACCCATCTGTGCAATTCAGTTCATTTCACCTCCAAAAATCACTCACAGCAACAAAACTCTTCATACATGTCTCAAAACAAGCTCACTGGTGCAAAACACTGGCAACATGTTACAATGAAAAACACGCATTGACACACACAACACACAGACCTAAAAAACACTAACAACAAGCAGCAAAATATAAAAGATGAACTTTTGATATTTAAAGTCAAATCTTTGAAGTTTAAATGATCCGAGTGATTTCACATACACATGTAAAACAATATTTCATGAGAAAATAAGATGAAATTTGATGACTGTAGTGTACCATATGACAAGAATGAATGACAAACACAGCAATTTGGTGCTATACAGTATCTTTTATTTTTTACTAAAAAATAAAACTTTGCAACAAAAACTCCTGTAGTTTCAGGGCTGTAAAAATCAAACAAAAAAACTTAAATTGTGTCACTTTCAAAGTATCTAATCCTGCCTATCTTCCTCATTGGGCCACATGTTTTCATCGACGTCGCAGCGTATATTCTCCCTTGCAAGACACCGAGGGAAATATCGACGGGCATGCTTTATCCACCCCTGGCAGTCCTCGGGAAACGTTTGCCCACAGGCGGCATTCATGGCCTCTAGCAAGGTCATTTGGTCATGTGGCAGGTGGTCACAGGGGCGTTGCACCACATTCTGGGCCCCTATACAGGAAGTCCTGATGGGCCCTCTGAGAGGCGGTCTTACAATACAAACATGTAAAAGCTATGTTTGTCTATAGTCCAAAACTTATGAGTGACTGGTCCCTCTCTGAGCCAGATAACAACATAATGTTTCTATTGAAGAATGACCAAATCATTACGCATACTTGAACACAACCCCTGGTATAATGACTCTTAATAACCATGCACACACACAGTGTTTCTCACAGGAATTTGGGAGACTGTGTCGTGGACCCTGGACCTTGTAGGGTTTTTTTTTTTAAATGTTAAAGTAAAATTCATCAATCTGGTGCACTTTGAGAAGAAAACTAAGGCTAAATCAACTGTTTCCTATGTAAGCTATTTAGTACTATTTTCTGGAATAATTTATAGACACAGAATGACCAAAAAGCAGAAAGAAGGAATGTACATGTTTAAAAAATCCAGTCAGCTTCAGGAATTTTTTCCCTTCGTTTGTATTTTTTGATGGCCCAATATAGGCCGGCGATCTTCGTAGTCCTGAACAATGTTATTTAAAAAATAACAAAAATGTACTGACGAATGAAAGGCCCCTGATATCCGTTTTTTTTCTTCCTAAATAAAAATGTTCTGGGCCTTCAAAGACCAGGGGCCTATATTGAGCCAGTAAAAAATAAAAATAAAAATACGTTTTTATTTTTTTTTGGGTGCAGCCCCCCTCTGCCTTGGGCCCCCCAAGCCTGTCCGCAGTCCGACGGCCCTGAACGTAACTGACCATCGTCAGATGCTCATAATTACCGAGTAGAAGTTGAATGCGTCATAATACAATTCAATGCAGCCTCTGAATGGGCGCATGTTTTAAACACATAGTCACTGTAGGAACCGTTGCTCTACAATGAACTGGCGACTTTTTTTTTTTTTTTTATGAACTGACGACTTGATCAGAGTGTAGCGCGGCCAAATGACAGCTAACGTAGGATTCAGCCTGCGCCCCGTCAAAGGTAATGTTATGAATGAACAAGTAGCAGGCTAATTGTTTCAGCCTCCCTCTGTAGTTTTACTCTCACCATTCTTAGGAAAAAAGTTTTTGATGTCCTGGGCCCCTGCTCTGCTGCTTATACTCCTGGCCTCCTTCTCAAATCTGGTGTGCGAACTTGTGCTTTTTTGGGGGCATCCTCGCCCTGCTGAAGTTCGCTCGCGCTCACTTAATTCCAATGAGGAAGAACGAACCGCGGGGTGGACCAAACCATTTTTTAAGAAGGGGCCAAGGGGGTTATTGACATTATTAAAATTAGAATATGGTATGACTTGTGGCTTTGTTTTAATTTGGACTCATTCGTATGATTACATATTAGTTCACTGTATGCATAATCATTTTGTCGTAGATTCTACTGGGGGCTGTGTGGGCCCTAGCTGGCTGTGGGCCCTTATAATCGTCATAACCTTTACCCCCTATACGACGGCCCTGGGTGGTCATAGACCTTCCACCTCCAAGCAGAGAAGAATTCCTCTATGGGGTTGAGGAAAGGGGAGTATGGGGGCAGGTAGAGGTTTGTCATCCTTGGATGTGCAGCAAACCACTCTCTCACTGCGATAGCGTGGTGGAAAGCTACATTGTCCCATACCAGAACAAAAACAGGAGCATTCCTTCTTCTGCCTGCTGGCACAAGCTGATCGTGTAGCTCATCTAGGAAGGCAATGAGCCTGGCTGTATTTTATAGGGGCCAATCAGGGGTTTGTGGAGCAGCACACCCTCGGTAGAAATAGCTGCGCACATTGTGATGTTGGCCCCTCGCTGGCCAGGGACATTCTCCGTTGCTCTTCGCCCAATGACGTTTCTTCCCCTGCGGCGCGTTTTTGCTAGGTTGAAACCAGCCTCATCCACAAAAATGAAGGAATGGGCTGTCTGCCTGGCGTCAATCTAAATTGCACTCTGAAATACAGTAAATACACCATTTTACAGTTACAGTATTGTACAGCTAGATGTACCTGTATTCACATTACAGTACAGTTCATAGCTGCATATGTACCATTTAGACATCTTACCTGGACATATTGGTACCTGAGCAATTTCACCCGGTCACTGTTTCGCTCAAAGGGCACTTTGTACAGCTGCTTCATTCGTACCTGATGTTTCTTTAGGATTCTGGCAATTGTATTAGTGCTGACTGAATTGATATCTACAAAGATCTCATCGTCTGCCAGCACTCTCTCTTTAATTTCCCGCAGTTTTATAGCATTGTTGGCAACAACCATGTCAACAATTGCTATTTCCTGCGCATCAGTAAATATTCTGCCTCTTCCTCCAGTGGGAGGCAATCTTTGGATCCTATTGTATGAAATAGAAAAATATCAATGTTATAAAACACATTTAGCAAGAACAACTAAAAATGACTCTTTACATAGGCCTAGGCCTAGTTACAGGAATTCAGTTCATCATTTACTGTACTATAGGAATGCAGATCTTACCTGTTGGTTTCCCGGAAAATTCGAACAATTGATGCCACTGTTGATCGTGTGATATTTGGTTGGACCCGTAAACCTGCCTCAGTCATTGAGAGACCATGGTTGACCACATGGTCAATAATGCTGGCCCTGATCTCATCAGAGACAGCAGCTCTTGCTCTTCCTTGTCCTCTTCCTCTACCTCTCCCTCTTCCTCTTCCTGGTCCTCCTCGCATCATGACTCTCCCGGGCACCCTTCTCTGAACACCGACCTGTCTTTCTGGATCCATTTTTTCCCAAGAGATCTAAATTGTGAACCTGTCCCTTTTTATAGGTCCAACAGTAACTAGAAATTGTTATCAGCTGTGTATTGTATTTTATATATTGGTAATATTCTACTAAGATTTGCAATACATTTCAATATGGCTAATGCCAGAAGCCATCACTCTGTTTTGAATGTGCTCCTATGAGTTTTGAATACAGTGAGACAAATTCTGCAACATGTGTGTAAGCATTTGGCAAAAACTGTAAAAAAAAAAAAAAAGAATTGTAATAGGCCTACTTTATTTTCAAGTTTTGTGCTTTTAGCTGAAATTCAATAAGCTTTTTTATTTTACATATCGGTAATATTCTTTGTAATATTCTCCTACGATTTCAACACATTTCGATAAGGTAAATGCATAATCCCATATTTTGTTTTGTATGAGTTCCTAAGAGTTTTGAGCACAGTGTCTTAGCAATTGAACATTTTGCCAGAAATACACAGTGTTTTGCAGGTTGTTGTTTATGAATGGGAGAAGAGTTCTTGAGTTTTGGTCAATGAGGTTTCTGAATGCATTTTGCGTGAAATGAATGAAAAATTAAACACAGTTTGGAACCTATGGACTTCTGTAGTGCACACTGTGTTAAGTGTTTTGCACATGAGGTTTTAGTTGTGCCCACTGTGCTTTAGCAATCGGAAAAAACTGTAAAGCCAGACGTCACATAAGCTACACAGACCTGATGGAGGCCGTTTGTCACTAAACAGATAATAATAATAATAATGGATTGGATTTATATAGCGCTTTTCAAGGCACTCAAAGACGCTTGAATACAATGAATACAAATCATGTAGAATACAAATGAATACAAATCATGTAGAAAATCTCAAATCCTCAACACGCTTCAATCCAGAGATTTAAAGAAGTCATTGAGTTCTGACTTCTGTTGCTAAACGATTATGATGAGGATGAACGTGACACCCTTGACACCACTGCAGACACACACACACACGCCCGCACACACACACACACACTCGCACGCACACACACACACACACACACACACACACACACACACACACACACACACACACACACACACACACACACACACACACACACAAACACACATGCATTATCAGTCAGCATGACCATGTCCTCAGTGAGGAATTCACACTATTGACCTCAGGGCGGCGATATCATTCAATCAGGGCAAGAACAGTGAGGTACTCACAGTCTTTTATCCCTGCAACCATCAGGTTACTGAATGATCACAAGAGTCAGGAGTAGGTGGAGAGCACACCAGTGTAGCTGGGTGGTTGTTCTGACAGGTGGAAATGAATTTGAGTTGAATTTGTGTGTTGGACTGCTGTTGATTTATGTTATTTTCGTCCTCATACTGCTTTTTATAGTATTTATTTAAATTATGTTTTACTGTGAACTAAATTGCCCTTCTTGGGATAAATAAAGTTTTTTCTGATTCTGATTCTGATTCTGATTCTGACAGACAGCATTCAACAACATTAGAAGTGCACAGGTACATCCATGGATGAATATGAGAAACCTTACAAATGTTTGGTTGGGGAACTGGGATGTAGAAAAAAAACTACACAGATCAGTGAAATAAAAAAAACAAAAAAAAAAACAGTTGAGATGGTGATTTTGAAGGATGTTGCTCATGATAAACTAATATATTGCTGATCAAAAACAACATGTCTATAATTCAGCTGTGAGATTCAACATCTGTCTGGCAGCGCTGGCATGAGGCTCCAAGGCCAGACGAGGAGATTTGTTCCTGGAGGATTACTGGTGCCGGCGTGCAGACGGGCTGTGATCAGGCCTCACGTGGCGAGCTGAGAGCAGAGAGCCGCGGCCTGAGCATGCAGCGCTGGAGAGGAGGGCCCAGTCAGACCACTCATTATGGGGCTGCTGTAGTAATCCCACTGCCCTGGATGACACCACATTATTCTAATTCTGCACGTCACCAACTGCTACTGGTTGTATTTTAGCAGCACTGCGAGTACAAGGCACCAGTCAAAGAGTAAAAGAACAGCATTCAAAATGGTATTTCAAGAAGAGCATAGATGTGTTATCAGCTAAATGTACTTTAAGTATTACAATAAAGATCCCTGAATACTCCCAACTTCCAGTAAAGTATTACAGTAAAAGTACTGCAGTACTCTCATCCTCCTGTAGTTACAGTTTTCCCAATTGCTTGAAGACATGTGTGCAAAAGCAGCAGAGAAGTGACATCTTGTATAGGTGGAGTGAGAAATCCAGTTCCTTTAGGTGTCTATAAGCAAGCAATAAAGAAAAACTGTAATCCTCTTCTCTCTTTTACCATTTATCATGTGACGACCTCTCAGACTTATCTGGTGACCTGTTGCAGGGCCCCGACCTCTAGGTTGCCCCCCCCTGGACTAAACCAGCTAACTGCATACAAAGAAAGGAACTGGAGGAGAAGGCTATTCTTTAAAAAAAACTACCGATTATGATATTTTCCCTCTGATGAGTTCAAGTACATATGTAGGTGTTTGTGCCCATGTACAGTATACTGTCCTGCAGACCACGTTTTGTTGGTTTTGGTGGGAAAAAACTGTTTATCATTAAAAGACTGCAGCTGTTATCTGATAAGAGGCTTTGCCTTTCACGCTGTTGGCTCAGTGTGATGAAAACGCTGTGTCACGACAGAAGCTCTGACTGAAATCACAATATGACTATCTGTCTGTCTGTCTGTCTGTCTGTCTGTCTGTCTGTCTGTCTGTCTGTCTGTCCAACCAGAATTATTACAATTCTTCCTAGTGGAATATAATATCAGTACCAGTTTTCATATATATCGATCCAATAGCTGTCAAGACAGTTTGATTGAACTTTTGTATATACATATAAATATATGAATAAAAAAACTGTGTGGATGGGTTACAAATCATGTGGGAGAGAGACAACGATTGTCTGATGAGTGCAGTGAAAGTCTGACCTCTAGTGGTGATGAGTGAAAATAACAACACCACAACCATCTCTAGCAGAATTATGGTCTTTAGGACATTTATAAAAGCACTGTATATATAGTCAACTCAACTAATACAACTGTGTGGTGTTTTAAGATAATGATAGAAATACAGCCTATGTTGCAATTAAGTTATATTTAAACTTGTAAAAGTTGTGCAAATTAGACATGTTAGTTCCAAGGAAGATCAAAATAAAATATATATAACACTATAGAGAGAATCGATTTCTTATCTTATAAATTATAAAATTAGGCACAAGTTTACATTTGTGACTTTAAATAAAGGAGTCTTTGGTGCTAGTGACTCAATCACACAGTAAAGTCATGTATTTAGATGTGCAGCTGAGGCATAAATAAAAACAAAATAATATGGATATATAAGGACCGTTTAACGTCCCAACCTCTTTATTCATCTCTGCATTTTGAAGGAAATTTCTCCTTCTTTTCCTCAACTCTGTCAGAGTATATTTACCCTTTTTGATTAACAACCAGTGTTGCCACAGTTACTTTGAAAAAGTAATCCGATTACTGATTGCTAGTTACTCCTTAAAATAGTAACTTAGTTACTTTACTGATTACTTGATGTTAAAAGTAATTACATTAGATTACAAGTTACTTTAAACGTTACTTTACAGGTTTTAAAACCCATATATCTCAGTTTAAAACATGTACACATTAAGAATCATTGAAAATATATCAAATAAAGCTTGTAGGCTAGTAGCTGTTTTCAAAATAATAAAAATTATGGTTTAAAAAATGTAATAAAAAAAAAACTTTTTCCCCCCATGAAGATAAATGCATTCTTCCAAAGTGCAAAGATAGTAGCAGTGTCTTTAAACTTAACGTGATTGGCCCTTCACTCTCATGCATTCATTTGACTTTTTTCTGCGATGTCTCATGTGTTGATAGCATAGATAGTAAATAATAGGTTGATAGACTGGGTGTGTGCGGCCACCGGTCGCCACGTGACTATAAGTTTCCAAGTTTTAAACACTATCTCTTCAACGTCACCGCACCCTAATCCTAAATATCCCCATAGCAGACGCTATATTTCATGGGGGGGGGGGGAAACGTTTGTGTTGGGCCACAGTTCAGCTTAAACTCGGTCGTAATGCTGCTGCACACACACACACGCACGCACACACACACACACACGCACACACACACATACACGCACACACACACACACACACACACACACACACACACACACGCATACACGCACACACACTGCATGTCAGAGACGAGGGGCGCTACCAAAAGACGAGAGGAGCGGTTGGAGCAGTTGGAGCGTTTAGAGACACATGCGCGCATATTTATTTACATTATATCGCAATCGCAGTCATTTGTGCAGTTATGTAAAATGTTTCACTAAGGAAAATGACTGAAAAAGTAACGCACAGTGACTTTGATGAGTAACTTTAATCTGAGTACTGGTTTGGAGATAGTAACGCGTTAGATTACTCGTTATTGAAAAAAGAGGGCCGATGCCGGTACCGGCATCACTGTTAACAACACAAAAACAAGTTTATCATGCTGTACTCTTCTTTATTGTCATAAATCACTGACAACTCCTCTGAGAGAAGGTTGATCCTTATGGCATGAAAGCCATTTTAGGTATGTGCCTATTGCACTCAGCAAAGTACGTAGAGGCAGCTTTATGGTTGCAATCCTCCTGGTAGATGAGCGTGACCCTGCAGATAACGAGAAGATATCAACGTTGGGTGAGGCATTCAAATGTTGTTTTCAAACGTAGGTAAACTGACTTAATTTATTTTTTTGCATTTTCAAGGGAAAATCATAGTAATAGTATTAATTGCAACGTGAAGAGTACACCACAAACACAACTAGATAATAACTTACATTCTCCGTAACTCCTTCAAGTGGTCCGCCCAGAAACCATGTTTACTGTGAAAATAGTCAGATTCAAAACATTCATTACAGAATTTTTTCGGGGCAATTCAGTCTTTATTACCTTACTACAAAACATAGATAATACACACACACACACACACACACACACACAGACACACACACACACACACGCACACACGCACGCACGCACACACACACACACACACACACACACACACACACACACACACACACACACACACACACACACACACACACACACACACACCCTTTTACTCAGCTGTACATACATATCCCACCCAGATTTGTGTCATATACTGTATGTAACCATAAAATGACCCCGCCCTTTGAGAGGAATATTTTATTAAATTGAAAGATATGCAATAAGTATACACAGTTGTGGTCCAAATGTCTGTCCACAGAGAGGAAATTTAACTTACACAATTTCGGTGAAGATCTTCAACACGCAGGCGATGTCATCACTTGGGTTGTCGTCGATCAGGTCTGTAAATAAAACAAATATGATGGTTTAACACCGTCTCTACAACATTCGTGGCCGTTTGTTTTTGCTCCTGTTTGACCCACTTAGGGCTCATTTGAGACTCTATCTGCAAGTCTTGAATCTCAAAGTGTCAAGCACAACCAGCAGGAATATTCTAAGTCATTTTGGGGGGTCCCCCTAAAGTAACTCCCGAATCCCCAGTTGAAGACCATTGCTCTAGGCTATCCTACCACCCACCCCATCTGAGACTCACCTGTGCAGTCCAGGCCACAGATGTTGGGAGAAGGAGTGGAGCCGTCGCTGCAGACCAGGTGGTTGCTGAGTTGGAACAGACCATAGAGCATCCAGACCTCGTTGGCCGACCCGTTCCCCTTTCTCTTATCATCATGAGTCATCTCGATCACCGCACTGGTGTTGAAACCAGACACCAGCTCCACGTGACAGACGGCTAGAGGAAGGGTGGGACAAATAGACAAATCTAAAAATCGCACACTTTTTCTTTTAGCCACCAACTAACTTGGTCAATTTAAAAGTCAACATGGGGTCAATATTCTTCATCCAAAGATGATGATTTATACTTTAAGCATGCAACTATGCAGTGTTGGTTTAAGTCTTTTACTAATGGGCTTTTGAATTGGAAAAAATTGTTTGACGGTATGGCCTTTTATTATATTATCATTAGTTTAGAGACTGAAGCTTCTTCAAATAGGAAAAACATTTACTCAGTTCCAACATTTCTATGTATTTTTCTATTGATTTTTTTTTTTCTGAATTGGATTTTTGCCCAAATAATATCAGAACTTTATAGGATTACACACACATCTTGTCTCTATTTCCTTCTTCAGTGATTCAGTGATTTCACTTTCAAACTCCATTTTCAGTTTCCCATAATTTTCTCATTGAAAAGTTTTAACGTTTTTTGACAAAAATGGACGAGCAAAATTCTTAGAAAAGACATAGAGTAGCACACCTTTCCTGACTGACCGGGATTCGCATATTTTGATGTGTGTGTGTGTGTGTGTGTGTGTGTGTGTGTGTGGTGGCTTTAATGATTCAAAAGTCAAAGTGAGAACCAGTACTTACCGGGGGCCACTAAATACTCTGCAGTCAGTCCTTTCTCCTTCACCTCCTGCGGCAGCGCTCCAATCATCTCCACCAGTTTGTCCCTCAGTTCACATTTGGGCACAATTCTCCCTTCAGCCAGACTACAGGCCAGCACTGCCAAGACAAACACCTCCAGTAGCTTCATCTTGACTCTCTCAACTCTCCGAAAAACATACGTGACATGATATTTATACCTTCTGCAGAGGCTACACCAGTGTTGATTCCCAGACAACTAGCTTCCTCTGTCCCATCCTTGGATAAAGGCCGCTCCCTTGGCGACCTGAAATAAGACCCTTGAAGGTCACAATTGTTGGGCTGGAATCTCATGCTTCGGCTTTATGATTCTGAGCTCCAAACAGGTCTGTCTCTTTTCTCATTTACAGGTTACGCCTTCGTGCTATTGAAAAGTGTATCTTTATCTGACATATTCTGATGCCAGCGGCTCGAATGACATCAGTGGTGAATAGAGAGAGTGTTCATATCGAGGCCACGGGCTTCCTGAGGACAGTTATTATGTTGAGCCTGTCAACGAAACTTTGTTTTTTTTATTTATTTATTTATTATTCTTTCGGACAATTCCACACAATACACAATTTTCTCTAGCAAATATTCATACATCATACTTTGTGTTGTCCGAAGGGAGACGGAAGAAGCCAAAGGCTTATCAGGTCCCGCCCCCATTTTCATCAAATTCGGATTCAGATACACAGTTACTGTTACAGAAAATAAAAATAAAACAAAAAACTATTTTTTTTTATATATAGCTATATATATATATATATATATAGGGGAAGGTGGGGTGATTTGTGCATTTTGGAAGTTGCAAAACCCCTTGTTTCTAGAAAACCGTGGAAGAAATTGGAAATGTGACCACATATTTAAGAAGAGCCATCCATTTGACTCATCCTGTAAAGAAGGGAGACACAAGGAATAAGATATAAGCACATTTAAGCTCAAAAAACTGTGTTTTGCCTTTCAAAGTAAAATTTCCATGATCAAGGTTTTTTGATTATTGTGTCTGAACAATTATAGACACGTTTGAAAACATTTGACACATGTTTTAGTGCTTTGGTATGCTACACTTTGAGTCTATATAGTTAGCACAATGTCAACCCTAAATTGCTGCATCATGCCTATTATCCAAAATTCTGGGGATGGGGTGATTTGTGCGCAAGGGCCTGGGTGAGTTATAACTAAGTAAGTAAGTAAGTAAAATGTATTTATAAAAGCACATTTATGACAGTTTGCACTGTCCAAAGTGCTGTACATAGTGCATTCAGTAGGTAAACAATGAAGGTAAAATAACAATAACCAAAATAAAAGACGTAAAGCCCATACATCCACATAAACACAGATAGTAGTGCAGAGGTAAGTAAGTAGTGCAGAGGTTAATGGGGAGGAAACACCAGGGTGTACATATGGGTTTTGAGCCTTGATTTAAAGGCAGAAATGTAGGGGGAATCACATTTGTCAGGTGGCAGTTGGTTCCACAAGCACGGAGCAACTAGTGCAAAGTACATTTCTGAGAGTTGTGCCAGTGGCATGGCTGTATACGCTGGTCACCAAAAGAAAGTGATAGTCTACAGTAGCTCAGGAGAGAGTGACATCTCAATTCCACTTAACGACACCACTGATGAGAGTTCAGATGGCCAGAAAGATGATGATGGTGACTTTGTCATTGTGACACAATGACGCACAAATCACCCCACTACGTGGGGTGATTTGTGCGACAAGACAACTTTTTTTCCGAAAGCTATATTTCTTAAACAGTTTATTCCAGATCCAAAGTTTTTATTGCCAGGGATGCACAACATCCTGAAATATATGTACATATTTGAGTTGGAGACATAACTGTCAAGGCCTCACTTTAAAATCACTTTGAGTAAAAAGTTGCACAAATCACCCCACCTTCCCCTATATATATATATATACATACATACATGCATACATACATACACACACACACACATATATATATATATATATATATATATATATATATATATATATATATATACATATATATACATACACATACACATACACATTAATTTTTTTTTTTTTTTTTTTTTTTTTTTTTAAGAATCTGCAGTCCAATACACAATCAATTTTAATGTAATTGCTTCAGCTTTTAAGATCAGTTCAAATATCATTATAGTATTATAATATTTAATGCATTAAATTACATATTTTCTGCTTGTGACCTTTGTTCTAGTAACTTTAGGCTCCCTATGTGTATGAGATATATGTCTCCAGCGGTTGGGGGGCCACGAGAATATCCCTGAATCTCCTGGTGCGTTTACTGTACCCCTGGGAGAAAGAGGGGGGCAGACAAGAGCTACCGTCTTTCTACCGAGGCGTGTTGTTGCAGTACGATTTATTGCATCCAGGGGGGTAAAAGACAACCTCCACATCTTTCTCGACATTGTACGAACTGTAAACATCTGCCTTTGGTTAATTTAGGACACACAAACTTGGTGTGTTCGCACACACCATCTTCACTGAACATAATCTCATGTACAACTGTTCAGTTCTTTGTCTCAATCATCTGTGCCACACTTGTGACGTATGTTAATTGAGCACCCTTGCTTTTGCTGTTACAAGTAAAAACTTCACCTGCTTTCAAGAAGCCCTGGCTCAGGTTCTCTTTATTGAAAACACTTGGGTTGTTTAATAAAATAATTCCTTTAACAGAGCCCAACCCAACAAAGAGCGATGGCATCAAAACAGCAACATAAAAGACAAGCAGAAGAAAAGACTATAAAGCTGTAGTGCGTAACTTGTTCATATGAATGAATGTCGGTTACATTCAAGCCATTTCCAAATGACTTGTCACGTTAGTTTAGTTAGGTTAGTATATTTTACATAATGCGCATTAAAATTGGTATTTTCGCATATCCCCTCTCAAGTTGGGGCAGCTGTGGTAAAGTAGGTAGGGCGGTCATCAACTGGGTTGCAGGGTCGGTGGTTCGATCCCCTGCCTCCCCGCCACATTTCGGAGTGTCCCTGGGCAAGACACTGAACCCTAAACCCCAAATTTCCCCCTATAGGTAGCCTGCTGTCGATGTGTGAATGGGTGGCTTACCTCATAGATCCGCTCACAATATTGTTGTATGAACTCATAATTCCTAATCGGCGTGACAGGAGTTACGCAATACAGCTTTATGTTTTTCCATCCAGACAGACAGAGAGAGCACATGACAAATATAAGGCAAAACACATTTTGGCATTAAAACATGGTGAAATATTAACGAGCCGAATGGCAGAAGGGATAGGAACAACTAATTTATTTTTTGCTGCATCACTTTCCAAACACATGCCATGACACCAAACGCTCGTCATACATATTTCCAATAAGTCTACGGAGGAGTATTAGAGCTTCAGAAAAGAAAAAAATATGAGAGAAGAGGACATTTTTATTTTTATTATACACTTTCGAGAATAAAGTCGAAATACAATATCGAGAAAAGCAAGTCAATTCCTCTGGTTCATCAATTACAATGGACCAGAGGAAGGGGAGCGACTGACAGCTTTGTGAGGAGCTGAGCTGCCCGAGCCTGAAATTGCATCGATCGCTGAAATGACGACTGACAGCAAGGAGAGGACGGTTTTAAACGTTTGACAGGAGCAAGGTGGTTGGCTCACATATATTAAGGTGTTTACGCTCATAGAGAGAACCTCCCATAGTCAGCTGATTGAGTTAAACATTTCTTGGGCTCTTCTTGGGATTTTTCTGAGCTCCTGCACCAGTGTCAGGGGGGGCGACACCAGTGTAAATGCTGCCTTACTGAGAAATACAGAGAGAGTTTTGTGGGCTTTTATTTATAATTAATTTATATGAAAAAGTGACACACTGTAGCTTTAAGCTTCGAACGTTGTTCCAGGGTTTCAATTTTCCTTTGAGGAAAGTTTGTTTATTCAGTTATAAGAATGTACCTTAGAAAATGTTTCACTTCTCTGAAACACCCAAAGTTACATAGGGCACCTTTAAGTTGACAAGATGATTAACAGGAGCACCAAGAACATGTCTGTTGCACAATAGCAACTCTTTGTGAATGTCATCATCATTCATGGTTCATCTGTGTGAAAATAATACAGTAAACAAACTGCAGGGATAAGAATGGATAATGGAAAAAAACTAAAAAACGTGATTCAATTGAATAGTTTTTTGGTAAACACTTTAGAACAATGTTCTTTATAAGTAATTCATAAGTCATTCATACATCACGGTAAGATAGATGAGATGAGAACAACTTTATTGTCTGTCACAAGTAAAAGAAACTCGTCTTTGACAGGGCAGGTTCAAATTACACGAAAAAATACATACAAGACAGAGACAGTAAAAAAGTTTAAAAAATATATAAGTAATTAGATAATGATCAACTAAACATTTACAATCATTGACAAGAAAAAGTAATATAGATTTGTAGATAATTAATAACTGTTTTGTCAACATATCACAGATGTGTTGAAAGGTTTGTAAATGACTCATTAATTATTTGTGATTTATGATGATTTATGATTATTTATGATTTTTGTGATAAACGGAGATATAGCGCTATACAAGTCCATTTACCATTACCATTACCAATGATTTGTTACTGAGCATTTCATGATTTACTAAAAGCTCTATAGATAACTTCACTTACAACATGTGTGTGATATGTTAACACAGCACTTATTAATCACATACAACTCTATATATTACTGTTTTGGAAATGATTAGTTCATCATTATCTAATGACTTATATATGACTTGCAAATGACTGATATATGAACATTATTATAAAGTGTTACCGAAGGCCAGTCTCCATACACCGTTTTTTTTTTTTTGCAAATATACTTTTAAGCAGTGGTCTAACTGTTACCATTTTATGCAACTTTATACCTATTCCAATCAAGCTAGAAATACAGTTGTGTAGTTTTAGATCCACAAAAATTATTTGACAATCATTTATCAGTTACACCACTAGAGGGGACTGTTGACACAAATTTAGCTGAACATTTACTGTGTACTCATTTAAAAATTCCTTTTGGTTCAAAATGAAGACGATTTACACAAGTAGAGATAGCCTACACATGGTGGCTAACTTTAATTTTCCCATTTTCTACACGCGACAGAACTTTTTTTTTTTTTTTTTAAAGATACTTGTCGGGCATTTTTATGCTTTATTGATAGTGCAGAGAGACATAGGTGAAATGGGGCAGGGAGGGGAGTGACATGCAGAGAACGAATGCGGGTGGGAATCGAACCCGAGTCCACTGCTGGGCAAGGCCCGGGAGGGGGACGCCTTACCAACTGAGCTAAAGGCGCCCCCTCTCACGACAGAACTTGAGTAATAATTGTCTTTTCCTCACATTGATTTTACAACTTTAGATACTGAGTAATTTACAGATTCAGAATATTAATACTGAATATAAGTCAACTTATCATGGTGAACTATTGTAAGTGGAGTTACCCAGCCAGTATAAAAAACTATTTCAAATCAGCTCTACTTTTACTGACTTCAACATTAAATGGACAAACACATTATTGCATCACTTCAACAGAATTATTATTAAAAGTTATATAAAATGAAATAGCTAAATAATCTCTCGTTCTTGATGCATTTCCAACTTACAGTAATGCGAACAATTTACAGTTATACCATTTAGCGGATATCGTTTTTTTTAAATGTATTTTTAAGTTTTTAATAATTTACCTTATTTTTCTATTTTTCCAACAGAAACTGTTGAAATGTTGTTGCTGTTGGTGTTGGCTGTGGCCATTCTGGTGCCCAGTCTGTCCGAGGGTCGGATCATCCCCAAATGCGAGCTGAGAGATAAGCTGGAGGAGGCGATCACTCTGCCCGCGACATATACACCCTACAAGGAACAAATCCTGGCAACAAGTGAGTTGGAATAAAAAGTCGATTAGAATTTGACTTGCTCCTTTAAGGCGGATTGGGAAACCTCTTATATGTTTGTGCCAATTGTCTCATAATCTAAAGCCTACATGAATATGGATCCAACTTGTAGGCCTACTAAGAACCCGATTACTACAAATAAAGCCCCTCATTAAAAATTAAAAGGTTGTTAGAGGAATAACATTTCACCAATTGACCCTAACCCTTTTTTCTATTGATCTAATTCTCTTTTATTTTGCTATCTCCTTGGTTTCCTGCAGTTGTCTGTGAGGTGGTTAGCCCGACCTATCTCGACACTGGTGCGGTCAAGTTGGACGGATACCCCATAGCTGAACCAGCCTGGGAAAGAGTGTTAGGATGGCCGCCAAAGCCTTGCCTGGCTCCGCCAGCCCGCCTACTTCCGGCCAAATTTTATTTTCCCTTCAGTAGTCAGTCTGGGTGTACAGCCCATTTCCCAGTTTTGCCGGAGATTCGACAGCCGGTCCAATCAGCGAACAGAGCGAGTGGCTGAGAACGATGACGTCGAAGTCGCGCTCCAGTTTCAGTTGCCAGAAGCCGGCTCATGACACACGTGACGACCAAACGTTATGCGATTGGTTGGCTAATCCAGAGTGGCACTGGGCAGATCCAATAGTTTTAAACTTTAACAGACACCCGCCTCCATGAGTGAACGTTTGCCAATCACAGCACTGCCAGACCTTCTGTACAAATGAAATGAAGTACGATGGTCTGGTAGCACCAGGCTAGCCAAAGCCAGTTCCTGGAGCAGAAACTGAATCGGCCCCAGCCCCTGCTGAGGAGAAGAGGAGGAGGAGACGAGGTGCCAAGGATCTGCTCTCTCTTTTGACCGTCAAAACTTACGGGATCTTCCAGCTGTCCGACTATGCCTTCTGTGACAATGCTGAGGGTACTGGTGCTGGTGTTGGTTTGGACAAGTTGTGCGAAGCAGACTGCAGAAGTGAGTATTCCCCCAAATTAAAACAGTTATACAGCTATTTAAATTAGATATTTTGCATATTAATAAGCGTTTCTTTTTCTCCCTGAAGACTTCACTGATGACAACATCGACGATGACCTTGACTGCTTTGTGAAGTCTGGCGCATGGTGGTAAGTTAATTTATGTACAACAAAGTTACACTTCATCTTATTTATTTTTTAATTATGTCAGGTACGGTCCTCCATAGATTCTGGCCAGGTTTACCTTTCAATAGAGGTTTCTGAGCCTAATGGGACTTACCTTGTCTCTTTTCTCTCTCCCAGTCCCACTCCCTCCCCCTCTTTCTCTCTCTCTTTCCCTCTCTCCCTCCCTCTCCCTCTCCCTCTCCCTCTCCCTCTCCCTCTCCCTCTCCCTCTCCCTCTCCCTCTCCCTCTCCCTCTCCCCCCCCCTCTCTCTCTCTCTCTCTCTCTCTCTCTCTAAACAGGGAGTTGTATTTGGGAGCCTCCTACTTGTGTCATGAAACCATTGACTACTTTGGCGACTGTGACTTGGAAGACGTTCTTGAAGGAAAGTACGGAAAGCTCCCAGCTTAGTGATCTGGTTATCTCCTCAGATCTTCTTTTGGGTGAAATATCTCCCTGAATCACCAGTTCACTTGAAGTTCAAGTGAAAATGTATCTTAGTCATTTGAATTCTGGTGATTGATATTACTTACATATTTAATCAAATAAAAAGCAAATAAAACAATTCTTGTATTGTCTCCTTTTCTGTTATCTTTCAAATAAAGGTGCTTCGCTGTATGGGTTGTGTGTGTGAACATGTTTATTATACTGTGGTCGGTGCACTGTAAATCGGGTGGCAGGATGGCAGCAGAATGCAGGATAGTAAAAAGAAAGAGTTTGTGATTTGGAACACAGGGATGATGAAAACAAACCTGGGGCAGCAACTTAAAATGCCATGTCAACAAGTTAATGTGAGGAAATGTACACATGCTGTCACGAAAGACTGACTCATTTGTGTTTGAGGGTGTATAGCTACTAAACAATGTCCAAGGGATCCAACACTGAAGCAATGCCATGGATATACGAGCTGAAGAGTCAAGTTCAAATATGTCCCAATCACACCATACTACATACTTAAAAACATTTAAATTAAAAACGGAGGGGTGTTAGATTCCCACAACACACATGGACACACCTACCTGCCTGTCCCATGGGGCATAATCAGGGGATATAAGTGAAGATACCTGTGTGGGAGTGTAAGGGCTGTCCCTATAAGTTTGTAAGATGAGACCAGTGCATACAAAGAGGCGATAATTATGTATTCATTTGTGACATGAGAATGTCCCAGCGCCTGCTAAGGGTACGGTATGTGTGTTACCTAATCAGGCCTGTTGTTCTGTGAAACGGGACCATCGATCAGCTGAGATGAGGAACAAAGAGTTTAAGTGTTTAGCGGTTAGAAGAGATGAACAATGTGACTGTGCAGAATTCGACAGCTAACCGGTCTGACAGGGCTGAGGAGGGGAAAGGTATTAGGCTACTCATGACTTCCTTAAAGGAAACAGTGCAGGCAATTAGCAAATCATTTATTCCCCTAATAAACCTACAGTACACAATCCACATATAAATACAAACAAACCAAACAAAAAAATAAAGTAAAAATGTGTGTCATTCTATTGTGCAAAAGAAATACTTTTTTTCCCCCACATTTAATCATCTTGTGACCTTAATCTTGGTTCCTTAGCAACAGGTAGCGCACCACTGCTTTGAAACACCTTTCCTAACACAATCACACAAACAATTTAAGCATCAAATTTCATTCACAGGAAAGAAAATAATACTTCCTGCATTCCAGCACGCACCCATGACTGTACATTTGAGTTAAAGCCAGTTTCATTGTGTTTTTGTATGTTGTCAAAGTTAAAATCTGCTCGCACGCTATGCATGGTCAAGGTACGATGGTCATTATCCCACAGTGAATGTTTGTTTCAGAAGATTTAATCTGAAGGTGAATTCAGTGATTCTGGAGAAAGCTTGTTGTCAAAAAAATATTTTGCCAAAATAAATTAATAGGCCTATCTCGTCACAAACGGCTACCTGTCTGACTCTGTAGGCCTACTGTGTGCACTGAAAAAAAACGGGTGTTAATACACAACCTAGGCTCTGTAAACTGGCACGTAGGTAGAGGGGGTTTGTACACAAAGGCCCACCGTAGCTAGTCACAGGCCGTTTACAGAGCCTCGGCTGTGTGTTGACATTGGATTTTCTTTCAGCACACACACAGTACGGACTGGTGGTGAATCGTGAGGAGAAATTCACTGATTTTGACAACACGCATTCTCCAGAATCTCTGACTCCATCTTCAACTGATAGTGATTTATTTCCTCAGCCAAATAAAGCTGGTGGTGAATTTTTATTGAATCAAACGTCACACAAGCACAAATCCCTAAAAGTCGAACTTCCCAAACATGAACTGACAACATTTGGAGCCAGTTTTAACCAACAAATAGTGAGAAAGCAGTGCACTGAGTGATGGAGAAATGGATATTTTAGGTGGACTGTCCCGTCCCCTACTGAAGGGAAGGAGGGAGGGGGGGCTAAGAAAGTGGGCAATTTGTTTTAGTCCTTTGAGTAATTGCTTATTTATTGCGTAAATTGTCAGCACTTCAATATCATTTAAAGTGCAGTGAATAGTGAGGCAGAAACACAACATGGGGCTGATAACAGGTTAAACCTGCCACGTTAACTGATTAACCTCATCTTGGCTCTTACACATTATCATGAACTGATACAAATACAGACTACAGCTCAATAACTCACCTTAAGCTACTCTCTCTGCCTCTGGGATATGACGTGGTTTATGTTTTAAAAGTGCTTTAACGGTTAGTGTAATATGTGTATATACATGCATGTGTGTGGGGTAAAAACTTAAGGGTAAAAGACTACAAAAACAATTTTTTACCCAACAGCCATAACCTCACTAAATGTTGCTAAGACTAGGGCATAGGTGTGACACATTTGAGTAAGCACATTTATGAATGTGGATGTTTGTGTGGGTGTGTCTTATGTGTTTCTTTTTAATGTCTGTAGTTGATTATTTTTATAGTTTTAATTTAGTTTTATTTATTTATTAACGGATACATAGTACTACCTCAATGTGATGTTTGTAATGTTTTTGCACTTAACAAGGACTGCACTTAATTTCATTGTACCTGTTACAATGACAATAAAGATATTCTATTCTAAGTAGTTATATAGAATAAAACCCCACTGAAGACCTTTTGTTTCTGCCTTTCAACACTTCATAAAGAGACTCGTTGGGAACATTTCTGGAGAATGTCGTTCTTCTTGAAAGTAATTTTTACTTTTTATAATCTTTTTGGAAACTTGAGACTGGTGTTGTGGAGTCCAGAACTCAAAACCGTAGTTTGACATTTTTGCAGAAGATGCTCGAAGTTCAACTACATTCATATTGGCATAATGGTTCAAGTAAATCACTTTTTTCAGCCTTTTTTTGTGTGGTTAACTACTGAAACTACCGACATTTCTGGGCCATAAAAGGAAAGGAATTAATTTTTATTTTTATTTGACCATTAATGCATTGTCAGTTCACCTGTGAAAATATTTGGTTATTGTTTTTAATGTTTTTTTTAAATTTTTTTATTGAAAATGTTTTTTTTTTGGTTCATGTATAACCTAAGAACATATTGGCACTTTTCAGTAAACTCAAGACTATTTAGAATTGTGAACCTTTTGGATCAGACTTACTGGAAATACGTATGACGTGTGTTTAGTTCCAGTAAATGTGTTTGGCAAGTGACACAGCAAAAAAAAAAAAAAACAGACAAACTAGTTGTTCTGATCCCTTCCGCCATTTGGCTCGTTAATGTTTCACCATGTTTCAATACCAAAGGAAATACCATGCTGTCAGTCAAGGCTGGAGCTATTTTTTTATTTTATCATTTTTACCAGAAACATCCGCCCATCTCCACACCTGTTCCCTCAGCATCTCTATGATCAGCCGTACTGCCTCACCCGACTCCTCACTGGCATTTCATTCTCTCAATTTATAGTCTAATCAGTCTCAAGCTACATACACCACACTGGCATTCCTGGTTTGTTTCCTGGTACTGTTTTCATAGTTGTTTTTAGGATCTTTACACACAAGAATTGTGCCACTGTGTCAAAACTTAACACACAGGCTAGGTTAGACGCAACACTCTAATATCCCGTTTCAAAACTGTAATTTTTTTCATCTAAGTGACACGTTCTATATCTTATGTATTATCTTTTTACCATTTAAATAACTAAACTGTTCCTGTTGTCTGCACTTGGCTCCTTTCCCTGGTTGTCTCGTAAACACCTTCCTCTCACATGCCTCAAATACCAGTGACAAGACATGCGCCTGATTCTGAGAACACACTGACAGAGCATGCATCAAAAACTGACAAAAACAGGAGCGCTTGTGGTGTGAGAGAGAGAGGTTACAGTTTTTACCTAATGCTTAAACACTAATAGTGGTTGCTATGCCCAAAGCATCACAACCTCTAACTTTGGTGACCATGCCCTAAACACAAGCACCAACCCTATAAACACAATAAGTGCTTTGCACTGTGTTTGAAATTCTCCAACACACTTCTTGCAAAACACTACACACTGTTTTTCACATAAGACACATTGTTCAAAAATGAAATCTCCTGCAATCATTGGGAAAACACATCTATTTAAAATACAAAACACAACTACAATTGGAAAAGCACACAGACTCACACACATGAAAAGTAAAAAATAAAGCTAATATAATACCAATCAGTGTGAGCCTTAGCATTACAAATAGACCTCAGGTGAGCTCAGCTCCTTTGTGAGACAGTAAGAGGCAGGGGAAGAGGACAAGAGAGAGCGGCAGGAGGACGATGACAAAGGAGACAACAGAAGGAGACAGGGTCACTATAGTGGACCATGTTATAGATCATGGCCTAACAATATAGGAGCCTGGGCAGAGAGTCCAGCCCAACTACACAGTAGCTCCATAATTAGGTCATTTAGACTGGATATCAGGAACATTTTCACTGTTGCTTCTCAAAGAATAACATTGCATGTGATGTCGATGAGGCGATATGGCCAGACACAAAAGGTATTGCTCTAATTGTTCAGAGTGACACACTGAATTGCTTGTTGAACTGCGATCCTACCTATTTCTTGTGTTTTTTTCTTGTGTTGGCCAAAACCATGAAATTGCAATATAAACTTTTTTTCAGAAGCTTTCCTATATTTTTTCATGTGTCTAAATGAAAATATAGCGGATCAGTCTTTCCAAAAAATTCACGCAAGGCGATATTTACCCCTTTGCTTTGCAAGGGAGGACATTGCCTGTGACGTGGATGAGGTGATGTGGCCAGGTGCCAACAGGAGACAGGATCCATAGCCTAAATGTCTTCCAATCTTTCCCCTACAACACTATGTTTTGTAGAACATTCTAGTTGTACCATTTCTTGTGTGTCTTTGTGTTTTTTTTCAACCTTTGCAAAAACCTGAAATGGCAAAATACAATAAAAGATCTGAAGCGTTTTCATGTGTCTAGATCAACTGTAGTGGATCAATCTTTCACAAAAAAATCTGTACTAGACTTTTAAAGTCAAAAACCATCCAAAGTACTGAATACATCTGTGTTTTGCATAAAGCACATCTGTGTGTTGTTGCTGCTAGGAAAGAGTAATTCAAAGGTGCATGTGTGTATTGTTTTGATGCTAAAAACAGTTTTGAGATGGGGTTGTTAGGTTTTGTTTCAAGAGTTTCATTTTGCCGTATAAGTTAGAAGTTTATCTCCATGTGCTTTGTCCTATTCGGCCTGTGTGTTAAGTTTTGACACAGTGGGCCAAAGTCTGCAACATGTGTGTAAGCAATCGGCAAAAACTGTAAAATTACAAACAGAGTGAAAAGCTCAAGAACTTTACCTGCGTTCCGAATCGCATACTCTTTCTTTTTTCTATTCTACATACTACATCTGATGATAAAAATAATCTAGTTAGGATGCAGTATGCTATACTTTAACTTATTTATTGCATCATAACATTACGCCTTGATCTTGCCTCTTGCTTCTATATCCGTCTTCTCATCCCTGTTTGTTTTCATATGGAGGCTCCGTTGATGTCACTTCAGGTGCGCACCAGATTGTGGTTCAGAATCGTCCAAATAGGATGCTGTTTTCAACACTAAAAATCTTGGCCGGATGGGCCGGATGTCTCCTACATCGGGGTACTTCTAACCATCCTAAATCTGGCCTCAAGAATCGGGACATCTTAAATATTTTTTCTACCATACTAAATAGTAGAAAGTATGCGTTTCAGAACGCGGGGATTCATTCAGCTCGTCACTCTTGGTAAATGAATTGGCTGGATGTATAAATGGTTTTAAAAAAAAATTCTTCAAAAATCATTATTAGTGTTTAAGCATTTAGAAAAACTTTTCAAAACCCCCTGGAAATTTTGCAAGTCACTTCATTCATTTTATGTACTTTTTTCTGTATTTTGATGGTGTTGTCTTTCTGTGGTCTCTTGTGCTGCGTCACGTATGTGTTCTCACATTGGGGTTTCACAAGATGTTTTCTTTATTTGTGTGTGTTGCTTCTGTTTGCACATTTTTGAATAGAGCTATTGTTCAGAAATCAGCTTCCTGCTTCTGGAAACAAGGCTGATGACATCACTGGGACTGAGCCAAACATTAACTGGGATGTGAAAGAATGAGGCTAAAAAGATCACATATTCAGATAAGTTTACTTGTGATTTTGACATATAAATGACTATTTTTCCAAAGCCAATTCATCAACTATTTTAATTAAATATTGATCAATGCACGTTTTATACTATTAAGGCCATTCAGGGTATTTATAGAGACTCTGTGATCAGTTCAACACTAAATGAATTGGAATTATACTTAAAGGTGCATTATGTAACTTTGTGTGTGTCAGAGAAGTGAACATTTTGTTAGGTATATTCTCATAACTGAACCAACAAAATTGGATCCCTGGGACACTGTTTGAAGTAAGAAAGCTACCTTAAAAGTTATATTTTGGGTGATGCTCATGGTGTATTGGTTAGAGCTGGCTCTGCAAATGTAAACAAATCCCCTTCCCTTAAAAACTGCACAGTGCACCTTTTAATTTTACTCTAATTCAATATTGCAGAACATGACATCTAAATATGTCATGTTTAGTTGTTAACTGAGCAGTGTTTCATTTATTTTTTTTATTAACCCTCCTATTGTACTGGGGTCAATTTGACCCCACAAGACATTTCTTTTTGCGTGAAAATATGTTTTTCATTTACCAAATGGTCTGAAAATGATAGGGGTTGTTCAATACTATGCTTTTGATGATTCATATACATTTGAAGTGTTTTGATCAAATTATGGGTGTTTTAGTTAATTTTATAACACCTGTTGTCCTCTTGGGTCAATATGACCCCGCAGCACACAATGGTGCAATGGGGCAAAATGTCACACTATACTGCTTCTAACAGATGAAATACCCGCCCCCCCTTCTTCTAACGACATCCACACACACACACACACACACACACACACACACACACACACACACACACACACACACACACACACACAAACACACACACACACACACACACACACACACACACACACACACACACGTCACCAGCACACACACACGCACGCAAGCACGCACATATATACACACACACACACACACACACCGACACACACACACAGACCCACACACACACAACACAGACACACACACACCCACACACACACACACACACACACACACACACACACACACACACACACACACACCCACCCATACATGCAAATACCTGTACATGAGCACACACCCATGAGCACACACACACACACACACACACACACACACACACACACACACACACACACACACACACACACACACGCACACACACACACACACACATGACCACTCCCCCCCAAAAAAACACACACAGACACACACAAACAGACCCAACACCTGTGCCTTTGATGTGTGGGGTCAAGCAATGGTTTAGAAAACAAAACACATAAACAGATCGTTTCTCGCAGACTCTGCACCATTTCAAATCTTTGTCTGAGACAGGCAGCATGATCAGTAGGCAGCAGGCTTTACCTTAGAGGCTTGTGAGCTCATTTTGAACCAATTTCAACAAAATGCAATGAAGTGAATCAGCAAAGATCACTCCATAGCTACCTGCCTCGCATGCAACTGAGGGACAAATCGAGGGTGACTCACTTCTAAAAAGCTAATTTTTCAAGTGTAATGTAATGTTGTGTTGTAATGTTAAACAAAAAAGTTAATCCATGGTTTCACAATGATCAAAGCATCTTTTGTCCATTGTCAAGTCATGACATTAAGAGTTTCCCTGTCCAGTCAAGGAAATGATGCACAGAAGTATGTCAGCTAGTCAAACAGGTTGGTCCATGACAGAGGCAGAAGGCATCATATATAAACTCAGACATTCTTGTCCCCAGACTCAGAGGCAAAACCAACTCAGGAGGGAAACTTTATCCTGCAAGTGGAAGATTGTGGTAAGAAATATATTTTCTTAACTTGATTAAGTTTTTATTATTTAAAAAAAAAATGTCTATATTGTCATGGCTGTTTTTTTTTTATGTTATAACAAATGACATTGAAATTGTATTTAATTTTCTTCACTTGTTCTGTAATTTTTTTTTTTTGGGGGGGGGGGGGATTTGTTAACACCTCTATTTTTAGGGAGAGAAAAATAGATAATAAAAAAATGCCTTTTACCCTTTTACATTGATTTGATCAACTTGTAAACATCAACTAACAAGTAATACTTTTAGCTGCAACATAAACATATGAACACATTAACGCATCACTGCAATACAACTATAATACAAAATATTAAATTAAATAGTTAAATATAAAGTCTTATTGTTCTACTTCTCCTGTTTCACAAATGTTTTGAACTAAGAATTATTATCTGAACACAAAACAGAAAACAAATTAATAATTGACATTTAAATTGTTAAATTGTTCTTATTTGCTGTGAATTTAGTAGATAATGGGATACGTTTGTAATCATTGTATTATAATGACTGAATAAATTAACTGCTATTACCACTACTTGTACTTGAATCAGGTAAAATAACTTCATGCCCTTGGCCTTAGACTTGAATATATAAGAATTTTTGTTCAATAATCTGTCTTGTTCACCAGGTAAATTATTCTGCCCATTTTTTCCCCAGAAACCATTGAGATGAAGTTGGGTTTTCTGGTGGTGTTGGCTGTGGCCGTCCTGGTGCCCAGTCTGTCCGAGGGTCGGATCGTCTCCAGATGTGAGCTGAGAGATAAACTGGATGACGCACTCGTCCTGCCTCGAAAGCTCGAAAGATTTAAGGAAAGAATCCTGGCCATACGTGAGTGCTGTGTGTGTGTGTTACAGTGTTTGTGTAGGTGTGTGTGTGTTACAGTGTGTGTGTGTGTGTGTGTGTGTGTGTGTGTGTGTGTGTGTGTGTGTGTGTGTGTGTGTGTGTGTGTGTGTGTGTGTGTGTAGGTGTAGGTGTGTGTATGTTACTTGAGTAAAATACAAATAGATGAAAATCAATGACAAATTGCTAAAACATGGACCCCAACACAAATGTGGGTATTTGCTCCCCTACATGTCTGTAACCAGACGGCAATAGTCTCTTAATCTTAACATGAAACAGGATTCTGATATGACATTTATATAAAACTGTGGACGTCAAAGGAAGAAGAAAATTCAAAACTGACTCTCAACTTTTTTTCTTTTTTTTCTCTTGTTCCTGTACCCTGCAGTCATCTGTGAGCTGAGCAGGAGGACACATCTCAACACTGAATTTGTCAGGATCTATGGCTATCGCAAAACTACAACAGTCAGCCCAACGACTCCCGAACCCACAACTCCTGAACTGGTCACCGAACCACAAACCACCAGACCAGTCACCGCACCCCCCCTTCCTCCAACCACCAGACCACCAGTCACCGCACCCCCCCTTCCTCGAGTCACCACCATATCGTCCGGACCCATCAATGCAACACGTTCATCCAATCGTAGCAGGCGCGCCGCGGACTCCAGCGAGTCTGCCTCCTCAGATGACTCCTCAGCCTCTATGTCTGAGGAGGAGGAGGAGAACATGGAGTCCATGATGGAAGAGGATGAGAACCCGACTGATGCCGTGGATCTGAGCGGTGAGATGGAAGGCATGTCAGGAGAGGAGGATTCCATGAGCGATTCCAATGGTGAGGAGTCTTCAGAGGAAGGTGGGAAACGTAAGAAGAGATCTTACGGCTGGAGGCCCAGAAGGAGGTGGTCCCTCGGTTTCTACGGGATCTTTGGTCTGTCTGACGGTTCCTTCTGCGACTCCGGATACAGAAGCTCCAGGAACAAGTGCAACACCTCCTGCGATGGTGAGTCTCTAATCACTCTTTTTTTTCAATAAATGATTTTTTATTACATTTTCTTTTTTATACAAACACACAAGCAATTATAACCCCCACCCACCCAACCCCTCAAACAATCCTTGGACAAATGGAAATTATACAAAGCAAAATAAAAAATACATCAAAAATAAGAACAATCAGACAAAGCATATGTGCACACAGTCATACAAAGCCCAAAAGAAATAGCTCAGTCACACAACAGACAGGGCTACCACTTAGCCATCAGGGAGTGACCCAAGCCCATCAAAGTACAAAATGAAGGGACGCCAGTCTCCAATCATTTTGAGTATCTCCTCACAATCAGTTACCTGTCCGTACTGTGTACGCGCTGAAAATTAATCCAGTATTGATACACAGGCTAGCATCTGTAGAAGTGCATGTTGTTAACTATGGTGGGCCCCCTTTACTGTTTACCAGTTCAGAGAGCCTAGACTGTGTTATATTACCAGATTTTTTTACGCACGTAGTACAGACAGGTAGTGGATCGTGAGGACAGATTCACTAATATTAAACAAAAGTGATTTTGACAACAACAATCTCCATAATCACTGACTGCACCTTTAATTGTGATTATTTGCGTATCAATAACTGTTTATTTTTCCCCCTGAAGACTTCACCAATGACGACATCATGGATGACATCGCCTGCCTTGTGAAGACTGGTCTCTGGAGGTAAGTTTACAACGATGGCTGAAATTTGCCTTTTCAGATGCACCTTCTGTAGAAGCAGGAGGAGTGTATAAACTGTACATTTGGAAGCATACAGTGGGGTCTAATGGTCTAAACTAAGGTTCTAGTGAAGATACTTGCATTGAGCATTTGTGCAGGTGTCCAACTTTAGACTTTTATATTCCAAACACCATGTTTCTCTGTGTTTGATCCACTGTGATATAATTGTCTCCACACATACACCTTTATGTTACTCCTATACAGTACATCTCTTACTTGGATTTATCAATGAATAGGTTTTTTTTCAGTCAATAATTTTGAAATTCTGCTTTTTCTCAGCCCCTTGTTATCTACTTGGAAGTAACATTTTCCCTGTTAAAGGTTTTTCTGGGAGTTGTTGCTTAGGGGGTCTAAGGGCAGAGGTTTGTAGGCAAACTGCTATGTGTGATATTGGGTATTGCCGTATCCTAAATATAATTATTAATTTCTTTCTTTTAAATATTTTTTTTGGAGCATTTTTGCTTTATTGGACAGATTTGTAGAGACATAGGTGACATTGGGCAGAGAGGGGAAGACATGCAGAGAACTGACCTGGGCGGGATTCGAACCTGGGTCTGCTTGCAGGGCCTGAAAATTATAATAATTATTAATTGTTTGACTTTTTCCCCCCATCAAAACAGGAATTTCATCTACAAATCTTCCTGGTTTTGTCGTCGCGCCAACCGGTACTACTACTTCTCCAGATGTGAATGAGCAGAAGCCAGAAGACATGTTCTAGCTGCAGGATGGAGACTCCAACAATGGCCTCATCCTTATCAGCTCTATCTCCTTATGGGACCTGTGTGCTTTGAAACACACGGTTATTAATCAGATCTCTTTACTAAAGTTTTTTTGATTCAGTTCAAAATGAAAATGTATCTCAGTAGACTCAACAGCTCTGGTGACATCGTTTACAACTTTAAATCAGTGAATATTTACTGATGAGAAAAAATTCATAAAATGATTCTTCCTCCAATAAATGGGATTTGCCTTATTTTTGTCACAGGATACATATGTATCTATCTATCTATCTATCTATCTATCTATCTATCTATCTATCTATCTATCTATCTATCTGTCTATCTATTTATCTATCTATCTATCTATCTATCTATCTATCTATCTATCTATCTATCTATCTATCTATCTATCTATCTATCTATCTATCTATCTATCTATCTATCTATATTGTCCTGATAATACACAGTAATAACACATGACTCATATACTCATACGAGTTTTACAGATATTAAAATGTTATTAAAATCTGAGAGCATTTTCAGAGAGAGTAGGAAGGATCTCAAGCCTAAAATGACCACACACAAATAAATAATCCTTTAACGTTTTAAGCAAGTGGGAATTACAGTGTTGATTAATTTTATATATACTAAATTAAGCCCTTTATTGAACTAAAGGTCTGAGGTGACACCTGCAGCTCATTCAGGCACAAGGTGTTAGGGCTCCATTTTAAAATGCTAACATACAGCAGGTCATTTTACCATGCTAGTTACAGTTGAGGAAGAGTTACTAATTTATTCGGGTAATTGTACTTTGCTTAACTATTCACACACTTCAAAACAAAATATTTTAATTTTTTTTTAAAGATATTTTTTGGCATTTTTATGCTTTATTGATAGTGTAGAGACAGAGTTGAAATGGGGCAGAGAGGGGAGTGACATGCAGAGAACGACCGCGGGCTGGAATCGAAACCGGGTCCGCTGCTGGCCGAGGCCCATGGGGGGGGGGGACGCCCTACCAACTGAGCTAAGGGCGCCCCCTTTTAAAAAAAATTTAATGGGACTATGATTCCGATTCAGAGAATGCAGCTGTTGAGAGTTTATAGCTATAGATTATTTTCAGTTCTTGTCCCTAATTGGGCTTTTACACAATAAAGAATAAACATGTAAATGCTCCGACAGTATTGTTGTAATTCCTCAGAATTCCTCAGGAGGGCAACAGAAGTTAAGCATAACATCTTTGAAATGTGAAATGTTGCCTTCTACAGTGGACCCAATTTGCAAAATGTGGTGAAGTACCCTCTAAAGGAAAGCTTTTCTATTTATCGTTCCCCTGTAACACCAGATAGTGATGGGTTGGATTTATATAGCGCTTTTGATCACACTCAAAGCGCTTTACAGGGTTCCAGATTCCATTCATTCACACACAGTCATACCGGTGTTGGTAAACTATGTTAGTAGCCACAGATGCCCTGGGGCAGACTGATAGCACAAGGGAAGCCATACAAGGACAGTTGGGAAGGGAGTTGCTGCATAAACTGAATCACTGCATGATAATGTAATGATCTACATTTCAATATCAGACACAGTAGAACTAAGTTACACAATATCAGTACAAATTTTTTTATTTAATTTGTAATAACTCCGCATTCCTCATGGGGGCGACAGAAGTTACACAGTATAGCATTAATAGGAGCAAGTCACCCAAACTGAAAATGACATTGGTGCTGTGTGTTTTTGTGTTCGTGTTCCCTTTGTGTGTATTTGTGGTAATTTAAAATCAGTTCCATATAAGCAGCCCTATCCTGTCACTGGACCAGTGGCAGGATACAATGTATTTGATACAATGTACATGTACTACGTGCAGAATATACAGTCCTGCTCACCATTATTGGCACCCCTTCCTTTTTTGCATAACCTGTACAATATATTCAGAAATAAATGGAAATGTATCAAATATATATCATCAGGATCTTTTAATTAGAGGTCCAAAGTAATTTAACAAAGAAAATTGTTTTTTCAACTTACATATTGTAATTTCAGAGAAAAAAAATGAAAAAACAGCATGTGCAGCAATAATGGCACCCCTCTTTAATATTTGGTTGCACACCCTTTGGCAGTGATGACAGCTTCCAAAAGTTTCTTGTAGCCATCTATAAGCTTTTTGCACTTCTCAGCTGGTATTTTCTCCCACTCTTCCTTTGCAAATTGTTCAAGCTTTTGAACATTTGCAGGTTTATTTTCCCCAATGGTAGATTTCAGCTCATACCAAAGATTTTCAATTGGATTGAGATCAGGACTCATTGCTGGCCATTTTAAAACAGTACATTTTTTCCTCTTCAACCATTCCTGTGTGCTTTTGGATGTGTGCTTCGGGTCTTTGTCTTGCTGGAGGATCCATGATCTTCGACTCAAACCAAGTTCTCTTACACTTGGTAGGACATTCCGCTCTAAAATCTCTTGATAATTCTCTGATTTCATGATTCCTGTGATACAGTCAAGGCCTCCAGTACCAGATGCAGCAAAGCAGCCCCACAGCATTATGGATCCTCCACCATGCTTAACTGTTGGTAGGGTGTTCTTTTCCTTGTAGGCTTCATTGCGCCGTCTGTAAACAAACTTCTGGTGTGCATTCCCAAAAAGCTCTATTTTTTTTCGTCTGTCCACAGAACATTTTCCCAGAAGGATTGTGGTTTGTCCAGGTACTCTTTGGCAAAGATGAGTTGTTCCTTTTATGCCTTTTCTTCAGTAATGGTGTCTTCCTGGGCCTTCGTCCATAAAGCCCTGTTTGGTTTAGTGTGCGGCGTATGGTACTTGTTGAAACCATGACCCCAGACTGTTCCAGGTTGGCCTTCAGGTCTTTGGATGTTTAACGTGGTGTTTTTTCCTCCATTCGCAACAACCTTCAAAGATTTCTCTCATCAATTTTTCTCTTTCCCCCACGTCCAGGGAGGTTCTTGACAGGTCCATGCTTGGCAAACTTCTTAATAACATTACGCACTGTTGAAACAGGGATACCAAGGTCTTTGGAGATCGCCTTATTCCCTTTGGAGGTCTTGTGTTTGTTAATAATCAGACTTCTGATGTCCTCTGACAGCTCCTTTGTCTTCACCATTGTGACAAAGGAAAAGGGGCTAACAGATGGCTTTTTAAAACACAGAAGTCATCATTCATTGACTAATTCATGTCACATGGGCACTGACAATTTATCACAGGTGATTCTCATTTGTGATTTACCACAGGTGAGTCATAATGTGTTTCCATACTGATTTAAAGCAAAGGGTGCCAATACCAGTGACACAGCAAGCTTTAAGCTTTATTTCTTTTTCCTCTCATTGTTTATTTTTTTTAAATTGTTGGTTATCATTTCCTCTTTTGTATCAAACACAAGTTCTTTACAGACAAAGAATATTTCACTTGAATAATTTTTTTCAGAAGATATTACAAATTATGTTCTTTAAATTCATGGGTGCCAATAATGGTGAGCAGGACTGTATATGAATCTTTTGCATTTTGTACCCCAAAAACATTCCCCCTAAACGGTGAACAGACACACTACCTCAGATAACTTATGAATAAATAAGAAATAGAATAGTAATGATGATAACAATGATTACTGTATAATTGTAAAAGAAAAAGGAGAGGAGGGAGGAGGATTAGTTGAGAAAAGTCCTAGGACAACTGAGCTTCAAGTTTGCCCAGAAGTGTTGAATAATTCAAACCCAAGTGGACTAAATTTGTCGGGGTTGACCATGAAGCGATAATTTAATTTTCTCTCATTTTAAAAAGAATATTAGATCCTTCAACCACACAGTGGAACTTGGGGATCGGGGTGATTCAATATCCATCAGAATTCTCCTAAGCACCAGAAGTTAAGTTAGGTTTATTTGCCAATTTACACAAGGCACATTGAAATTCGTCTTTTCACATCTCCCCTCTCAAGTTACCACACTTCGGAGGGGGTCAGAGCGCGCAGGGTCAGTCATAGTACAGCGCCCCTTGAGCAGTTTGGTGTTATGTGCCTTGCTCAATGACACAATGATAGAGATGGTGGGCACTGGGCATCATAGATAGTGGCTTACTCATGGTTACTGGTCAGCCCCTCCTCCTCTAGGCCATCTTACCTTAACCCAAAGGGTTGAGAAAGCAATGGCATTTTTAGGTTTATTGTATTAGTCTGGATCTTTATAAAAATGGATACCAAATATACACATAAAGGCATTGGGTTGAAGGTTTAAGTTAACAGAGGAATTTAAATATGGCATTCCAGTAATCTACCAGTTGTGGGCAGGACCTAAACATGTGAGTTGCCTTTCTATCATCTCGAAGCAGTCTGCCCATTCTCCTCTGACCTCTGACATCAACAAGGCATTTTCGTCCACACAACTGGATATTTTTCCTTTTTCGGACCATTCTCTGTAAACCCCAGAGATGGGGTGAAAATCCCAGTAGATAATTTTCTTAAATACTCAGACCTGCCCTTCTGGCACCATCAACATTGCCATGTTCAAAGTCACTTAAACCCCCTTTCTTCCCCATTCTGTTGCTCAGTTTGAACCTCAACAAGTTATCCTGTCCAGGTCTACATGCCAAAATGTATTGAGATGCTGCCATGTGATTGGCTGATAAGTTCTATGTGTTAACAAGAAATTGAACTGGTGTACCTAATAAAGTGGCCGGTGAGTGTATATAAACAACGACCTTATATCTCAACTACCTCATGATCTACACACTCTAAACCTGTGTCCATCCCAAACACCACGCCAAAACCTCACACTTCACTCTCCACATCCCACCTGATGAAACCCTGAGATTCCACCTCCCTCCACGGTAACTCACTACCCTGCGTTTGCCTACGCCCATCGGAGTGGAGGGCATCATCTCCCTCCTCCACCGTGCACTGTCCCACCTGAGACCCCCCTGTGAGAATTCTGTTTTTTATTTCTCCACGCTTCAACACCATCCAGCGACTCCTGAGGACACTGGAGCGGCGGAGTGGCAACGACTTGGCTGGTGGATCCTGGACTACCTCACAGACAGACCTCAGTTTGTGAGATCCAGGGTGTGTGCTGAGGTCCAGACCTCAGTGTGGGGCCCCCAGGGGATCGTCCTCCACCATTCCTCTTCACCCTCTACACTGCAGACTTCAGACACAACACCGGCTGTTCCTCAAAGTTCTCTGACAACTTCCATCGTCGCTCATCACTGAGGCGCGCAGTCAGAGGCTGGACTTTGTGGATGGTGTCAGGACCACCTCCTCATTAGCGGGGAAACCAAGAGATGGTGTGTTTCAGCCCTCTCTCCCCCCCCAGTGAACTCCAGGGCGGACATTGAGAAGTGGACTCTTCACTGGGTGTTCATCTGACCCAAACTGATTGCTCTACCGCTCTCTTCAGGAAGGACAAACTCTCCTCCTGAGGACTCAGTTTTTGATGCCCTGAAACCTTCTCACTCTGTGTCGCCTCTTTGAGATGCTGGGACAATCACAGAGAGGGAGAAAATGGACAAGGTCATCAGATCACCTTCCTCTGACCAGTCCAGGTGGGGGAGGTGGCAAACTAACATCCATGCTGCGACTTCCCCCCTCAGCCTCTTTCTACTTCCGCTGTTCCCCTCTTTAAGATTTTTTCTCTGTTCTCTCCTTCTTTTCTTATTCTGAAATCAGCCTTCTTGCAATTTTTCCTTTTTACTTTTCTCATATCCTCTCTCACATGTTATGTTTTATTTTCAAGCTAAAGAAAAAGGTGTCTTCTTTTTTTTTCTCCCATATCCTCCTCCGTTATGTTTATATTTATCAAAGTTTAAAGCTAAAACATGCTTTCAAGCTGCAAACTTTCCTTCCCCGTCTTCCCTTTCTTTTTCCTCCTATGATCCCGATTCCCCCGGAAATAATGATAATTCTTCTGTTGTCTTTATTGTAACTTAAGTTAACTTTTTTTTGTTGTTGTAATGTTTCTTTCTAGTAGGACCCTCGCAATAACTATTGTCAGGTCTCCACGGACACTTACAGCATTTCCAACAGCACCTCCAGCCATGTTGATAAAGTTTAGCACCAGCTTGTAATGATTTAATCTTTATTTGAAACATGTGACTCGCTAAAAGAGTGATTATCTAACTATGACTCATTGAGATAATATTTATTTTCTGTTACAGTGGTTGTGTTCTTTGCTGAAAATAACTATTTGTCTTTTGCCTAGAAGAGTTGTTCTCTTTACTTTACCCTCTGGTTATAACGTCCTCTGTATGTTTGTACATTTGATTTGATTTAGTTTTTATTTCAGACATCCACATACAAAACAAAATGAAAAGCATGGAAATACAATAAATATGCCTGAAAAGGAGCAGGAAGAAGTATACACTTATTTAATCCTACCCCTTTCCTTAAAAAAATTAAAAATCAAAATATTTATTAAATAAAAAAATAAAATAAAAAATAAAATAAAATAAAATAAAAAATAATAATTATATTCGCTTCTCTTATCCATATATTCTCTGTACTATTGGCGATACTATATTTGCCATTTATATACAACTTAATATACTATACATTTTTTATATTTTATATATTTATACAATGCATATATCTATATTTATATTTATAAACAATCAATATATCCATATATACATACATATCTATACAATCAGTATATGTATCCATATAATTATAATTACCTTCTTACTTCACACCCTCATCCCTGTACCTATTGAAAATCATTGCTTTGAACCTTTTTTTAAACTGGATCATGTTTACATAATGTTTGTACTAACACTAACCCTTTAGCAAACAGACAAAAAACAAACTTGTTCTCATAATCTATTATACCAACAGGCAATTAAAATGTCCGTATATAACCAAAAAAATTACAAACAAATACTTCAACTGTCGCCTATATTAATTACGGCAGCACATTGTCCAGAATATTTAAAACATGTTCTGACAAAAATAAAGCTATTTTTTGGAGGAATAGCAAACCACTAAACATGATTATTTTGATGTTAAAAAGCATCATAAATCATACACTGTCTTCATCACTAAATTCACTAAAACATACACATACTCAATAAAGTAAAAAAAAATTATATTCAGTTTATAGGTAGGCTGCGAGGCATAGCTGGATTTCTGAGAATTTGAAATACAGTGGGACAGTAACATGAACAAATTGAGCAGACTAACATATAGTTGCAGCCTCTGGTGTCAGACATACAGTACATACAGTTTACTCGAGTTTTGCTTAAAGGTGCACTATAGTGACAAGAGGTGGGGGATTGATTACATTTGCAGAGAGAGTTTGCAACACGTACTTACTCTACATGTAATTCTTAGTATTGAATAATTATATCATCAAAGAAAAAACTAAATTATTTGAGGCAACTGGAATCAAATGTAAGACTATAATATAGGCCAACGTGAATAAAACGGGCCCTGCTGCAGTGATAACAATGACAGTGAAATAGTAAATTTTAAGGAAGTCTCCTTACTTCAAACAGTGTACCAGTGAACCAATTTTCCTGTGATGAAAGTTTGTTTATTCAGTTATGAGAATGTATCTTAGAAAATGTTTACTTCTCTGACACACCCAAAGTTACATAGTGCACCTTTAAGTGCAATTTTGAGGAACTTTACTTGAGTATTTTCGTTTTCGTCTATTTCTTCTCCACAAAGCTAAGGTAAATACTTTTTACTCCTTTTCCTTGACAGATTCAGATTAATAACATAAACAACAACAAATAAATATATTATTAGCAGATAAGCTTTAATTGATACCAGGGGACTTGTCACAAGCTACCCAGAAGTATATACTGTAAACTAAAATATATTTTACCAGCTCCAAACATCACACAAGAGATGAACACATTAATGCATCAATACATATAACGTCAGTAGTGTGTAGTAAGTAATAAATCTTAACATTTTCATATTACTCAAGCACATACTGTAACTATGAATAGTAAAGCCAAATGTACTGATCATTTTGAATGGTCATTTTACCAGAGCTGTATTATATAAGTACAAGTTGTGCTTAACAGTTGACTATGTACAAAATGAATAAAAATTATAGAGTCACACAAAAGTGACTGAAGTTAAGTATCGAGGGGTGGGGTGGAGCTTAATCTTATCCAACAAATGTTACATAAAAAATACAGCCAAAGGCAGGTGCGGATGACTGTGCAGATAACACACCACCACACATTCCAGTGGGGGCACAAGGCATCATTGAGAGGGATGATTTTTGTGTGACTATCATTTATTTTGTCATTAAAATGTTGCATAGTTCTCCTGTTGACTTGACTAGATTCGTAAGAGCGTATGAATGTTATGACCCCTTGTAAAGGATATTGTTTCTAAGTCGAAGTAATTGCTGTAAAAGGAAATCTGAATATATATATATATTTTAAGTATTCAAATAAAAATGTTGCGCAGTTTGCCTTTAAACTACTGGGGGAAGAGAGGAGCCTGAAGACCAAACTGCTCCTGGTATGTGGTCTGTAGGGGGCGCTGTACCAGGACGGTATTACTGTTACAGAGGACGGTCACAGCTCTCAGGGTCCGCACTTCAAAACTCTGCTGGAAATCTGCTGCACAAGGAGGGTTTGGGTCGTGGTGGAGGGACTGAGATCTTCTTCTGTGGAGATGTGTTGAAATGCAGAGTGGAGGAATCAACGAAGGAGATGTGTTTTGATATTTGTGGATAAAATTATGGAACAATTGCAAAGTATTTTAAAACTAATGTGCGGCAACTCTTTTGTGGTTTCCAGAAAAAAATGGTTTTGAAATTATATTTTTGAGGGTTACAAAAGTTTATACTTTTTGTTTTGACACACACACACACACACACACACACACACACACACCTGAACGCACGCACACACGCACACTCACACAATGAAAAAAACTGCATTTGAAAACTTCAGCCTACAGACAAAACAATTATCTCTATCATATAATGCAAATCAGTGCCCTTCTTACGTAAAAAGACTATATTCACTATTCACATTATAGTCCCACTCATCACCTCACCCATAATCCTTTGAGTGGACAGTGTGGACTCTGCCCAGCTGTCCTGGGTATAATCCATTCACATCTCGCCCCAGACGTGGTGGTCTAAAAGGAATCATTTTAATTTGTTATAATAATAGGCAAGGCAATTTTATTTATATAGCACAATTCAGACACAGCAAGGCCATTCAAAGTGCTTTACAGGGGCAAGATTAAAATACATAAAACACATCAGAAAAGCGAATTAATAGAAATAAAACATTTAAAAGAGAATTAATAGAAATGATAAGTCAAACGGGTTTAGAATGCTAATGCTGCTCGCTCGCTCACTCACTGACTCATTGACTCACTGACTGACTCACTGACTCACACACTCACTCACTCACTGACTCATTCACTCACTCACTCACTCACTCACTCACTCACTCACTCACTCACTCACTCACTCACTCACTCACTCACTCACTCACTCACTCACTCACACTCACTCACACTCACTCACACTCACTCACTCACTCACTCACTCACTCACTCACTCACTCACTCACTCACTCACTCACTCACTCACTCACTCACTCACTTACTCACTCAGGTGTTTACCTGGTTTGTCCATCGAGCTTCCTTGTGTCCTGACACTCCCTGAACTCATGCAGCCTCAGAGCAACACCAGATCCTGCCATCACAAAGGAAGTTCCTAACAGATACATTGAGTTAATTGAATTTAATTGATCACTGACGAGAACAAGTTCCCTGGTTAGTTAAAGGTTCAGTAAGCGGAATGGTCAGTTTAGCTAACTTCCTGTCACTGACTGCAGTTAGCAGTCCCCTCCCTCGTCCCCACGTCACCACATTAATGTACAACTATGTAAGTGATCACTGTATGTATAAAGAGCGATTTAACACTTATATTAACATAAATAAATTGCTTACTTCACCTTTAATGCCTATTAAGCATTAAGTAAGTGTTAATGCTTAGTTATTAACAGTTAGTAGTTAATGATTTGTTAACTCATGCTAAGGTAAGCATACACTTAGTTAACTAACTTAACAGTTAGTTAATGGTTAGTTAATGTTTATTAAGCACTTACTAAGCTTTTATTAACAGTTAGGTCATGCTTAGTAAATTCTTATTAATAACTCCTTAATAAAGCATGAAATAAAAGTTAATTAATGTACCCTTATTGTAAAGCGTTACCGAGACTTTCTTGTGGATGAACACATATACTGTATGTATAGATCCATCTGAAGCAGCTTTGCACTAATTATCTTTCTAACCAATACGCAGACACATACTAGAATGAAACAACTCCTAAGTTTGACTCCCTCTCTTTAACTATACCAAACAAACGAAAGAACGATACAAAAGTGACTCTTCACTGACCTAATATGTTATTTTGGAACTAATTTATTTTACTATGTTTGTCTGGGCTTTTTTC
>CM049399.1:31857500-32022500 GCA_026929865.2 Hyperoplus lanceolatus | reverse complement strand
GCTGTTGTTTCAGTGTTTGTTTGTTTTGTGTGTGCGGTGCTGGACGCTTTCTTTCAGGGCCAATGAATTAGGCTGGTTGGTGGTGGAAGTGAATGTGGTGGTGGTGTGTTTGTGGTGCCGAAGGCCGCAGCTCTTAAAAAACCCGGCTTCTGAAATATCCATCGTCTGCTCCTGTCAGCCATTGTTTTTGTTGTCATTGTGCACACAGGGGCTCGCGTTTGTTTCCCCAACCCTTCGGTCTCCATCCCATTTTTAGTTCTCATGTCTTTATTTATCACGATGCGCTCAATAAATACAGGAGCGGTTGATTTGAAATGATTATTATTTTTTATATATTGAATCTCAGTTTCGTACCAACATTGCAAATTTACAATAAATAAATAAAGATGTGAATATAAATGTATGATTAAATGTAATATAATCAGATAAAAAGTAATGTTTTGAACTGTGATATAAATTATAGATGTGTGGATGTATAAATAGATGAGAAGATGTTTTTAGGGATGGGTATTTTTAGGATTTTGTTGATGCTGACATTAATTCTAATTAAGATATTGTTTAATGATACGAACGATACATATTGATTCTGTTTTTTATTGGTACTATATACTCCATCATTTGTTGCGAGAAAAAAATTAGTAAATGAAATGTAAAGATTATTTTATCATTACTTTTGAGCAGAAATAACAAAGTTAAATTGCTGCCATTTTGCTCAAGCTGCCAGACACTGTATTTTGAAGTTTTTATGATTTCAGATTGCACACTTTTGAATGTGATAGATAGATAGATAGATAGATAGATAGATAGATAGATAGATAGATAGATAGATAGATAGATTACAGACAGACAGATAGATAGATGTTAATGTGTGCCATGAATGTAGAGCAAGTATGTAAACAGTTACACAACGTCAGACGTAATCACAGCGCGATGCCGGCAGCTTCATCATCATTAGCGGATGGTTTAGAATATGAAAATGGCGCTACTTTATAACAATTAATGTTACATAAATAATAATGGCGGTATAGTTTGTCCATGGGGCTTATCAATACTGTAGTTTTGTCCAGTCAGGAAGGATCTGATATCCTGGATACCGATCCCTAGATGTTACAACGGATGTAAACAAAATGGGCATGGACAGAGGTTAGGATTTGAACAATGTCATCGCTTGTGGGATAAGTCCTGTGTATGGATGGATGTATGGAGAACATGACCAGCCTCCCTCCACATATTTCAGCATCTTGTATTCTTTTGGCATTTTCAAGCTTTGTTGGATAGTACAGAGTTGAAATGCGGGGAGAGAGAGAGAGAGAGAGAGGGAGGAGATGACATGCCATGCAGTGAAGGTCCACCGGTTGGAATTGAACCCACGACCACTGCAATGAAGGCCGGAGCCAATATTGTACGCGCTCTATCCACTACGCCACCGGAGCACCCCACATCATGTATTCTTTACAAAATGAACTAGTTGCCAAAAATGTGAAAATTCTGAAATCATGATAGGAACTCTTGTCAATAAACATAGTTGATTGAATTGTGGAGGAGTGAGGAGACTGTGAATTGCTGTTGTAAAGAAAACATGTTTTATTAATAGTAGGAGTGGGACATAAAGGTTATCTCATGATGAGTAATCATAGACACTATGAGAAACATGATATAAGCAATTCTCTGGAAAATCATTTATGAATCATCATGGTTTATAGGCAGCAGGGCATTTATTTGAATAGCAGGCAGAGTTACTTAAATTTAGTTAAAGTTTTTACTTCAACCTCCTACAAGGATCATTTTAATCTTTATTTAGCATTTTAAAAAAAATCTGATGATCATAAATTACATGTAACAGTAAACAAGACCATCAGAAGAAAATAATGCTATTTTTATATAGTTGTTATTAATGCCTTAGCTCGGGTCTATATTCCCACCACCAACTCAGACTAAACGATTTACAGCTGGCAGACTGGAAAAGCCTGTGTTTTTGAACGCTACTAAATCTACTTTTCTTCACCATAGTCATATTTTTACCATTATTAATCAGACATTGTCCCATTTAAAAACGTTACCACATGGCCATGTATCCTAACTCACTTTCTCAACAAATGCACACGCTAGCAAAGATCTTTCGGACAGTGGGCACAGGTGTCAAAAAAATTATAGGGGAAGGTGGGGTGATTTGTGCAACTTTTTACTCAAAGTGATTTTAAAGTGAGGCCTTGACAGTTATGTCTCCAACTCAAATATGTACATATATTTCAGGATGTTGTGCATCCCTGGCAATAAAAACTTTGGATCTGGAATAAACTGTTTAAGAAATATAGCTTTCGGAAAAAAAGTTGTCTTGTCGCACAAATCACCCCACGTAGTGGGGTGATTTGTGCGTCATTGTGTCACAATGACAAAGTCACCATCATCATCTTTCTGGCCATCTGAACTCTCATCAGTGGTGTCGTTAAGTGGAATTGAGATGTCACTCTCTTCTGAGCTACTGTAGACAATCACTTTCTTTTGGTGACCAGCGTATACAGCCATGCCACTGGCACAACTCTCAGAAATGTACTTTGCACTAGTTGCTCCGTGCTTGTGGAACCAACTGCCACCTGACAAATGTGATTCCCCCTACATTTCTGCCTTTAAATCAAGGCTCAAAACCCATATGTACACCCTGGTGTTTCCTCCCCATTAACCTCTGCACTACTTACTTACCTCTGCACTACTATCTGTGTTTATGTGGATGTATGGGCTTTACGTCTTTTATTTTGGTTATTGTTATTGTACCTTCATTGTTTACCTACTGAATGCACTATGTACAGCACTTTGGACAGTGCAAACTGTCATAAATGTGCTTTTATAAATACATTTTACTTACTTACTTACTTATAACTCACCCAGGCCCTTGCGCACAAATCACCCCATCCCCAGAATTTTGGATAATAGGCATGATGCAGCAATTTAGGGTTGACATTGTGCTAACTATATAGACTCAAAGTGTAGCATACCAAAGCACTAAAACATGTGTCAAATGTTTTCAAACGTGTCTATAATTGTTCAGACACAATAATCAAAAAACCTTGATCATGGAAATTTTACTTTGAAAGGCAAAACACAGTTTTTTGAGCTTAAATGTGCTTATATCTTATTCCTTGTGTCTCCCTTCTTTACAGGATGAGTCAAATGGATGGCTCTTCTTAAATATGTGGTCACATTTCCAATTTCTTCCACGGTTTTCTAGAAACAAGGGGTTTTGCAACTTCCAAAACGCACAAATCACCCCACCTTCCCCTACTACCTCTCCTGTCCAAAGGGGGAGCTAGAATCAGCAAAGACTAAAAGTTCCTTGTAGTCACTTTAAGGAAACGAAATGCATTTGAACATTATAATTTTTTTTACTTCATTAGGAGGTATGGCTTGGTGATAATATACAGTATTGTTTTTTTTTAAAGATAATTTTTTGGCATGTTCAAGCTTTATTAGACAGTACAGAGTTGAAATGGGGAGCTAGAGAGGGGGGGGTGACCTGCAGTAAAGGTCCACGGGTCAGATTTGAACCTGCGACCACTGCAACAAAGGAACAAGCCAATATGATACGCGCCCCATCCACTAAGCCACCGCAGCACCCCGACATACGGTACTGTTAATCAACTTTAAGCAGAATAAATCCGACAATATATGATTTTAACTCGTTATTGTTCACAGACATGCTGATGACCTAATTCATCATATGCTGCTACAAACCTGCATATCATTTTGTTTTGGTTCTGCTGTTCAAATGAAGAGAATGCATTCATTTAATGCATAACTGTGGACATATTGTTTATTACTTCTTTAGGTACATTTGCCATTCATAAACCCTAACCACTAACCGTTATCATTTTAAATAAAGGCAACAATTTATCAGGGATTTTAAAATGGGATATTTACCATTTACCTTCCTCCTAAAAAAAAAATAAAGTCTCCAGTTACGTTTCAGCTAAAAACTCCAACTTTCCCATGTGTTTGCGTTGCAGCTTATCAACGATTTGAGTTGAATAGAGGGAAGTGGTAAAATGGAAATGCATTGTCCAGTGGCTGCATAATCATTAGGGAAGTAAATGTAAGGACAATATGGTTTAACATTATTTTACTGTTTAGCTTTTGGACTTTGGTTCCCAGACTGAGGTTTGAGTAAGGCTTTCCATCAGTGTCTCTCGCTTTACTGTTTATAGGCATATGTTTGACTAGAATGAACATTTTGGTTTTTATAATATAAACTACTGACAACATTTCTACCAAATTCCAATGCATTTTGTCATCAAGAGCATTTTCAATAAGTTATGTAGAGATGAAGATTAAGAAAAATCCAACTAATATGAAGTATTTCAAACCGCACTGGAGTCTTTATGCAAAACTCAAATGTGATTGGTTGTAAAAATGTCATCTTTCAAAAATGTTATTGTGTATGATCGTAGTAGGGTTTAGGATATCTTTTTTAAATATCATATACAACTGACTTGTTTTCAGTTTTTTCAGATGCTGTTGATCACCTGTCACTGATCAAGAAATTTGATGCATGGATGAAGTGAGGTTAAAGAGAGAAAGTTTGGGAGTAAAGGAATGAACAAAGGGCTGAAAGAGGAGTGGAGACATGGGCGGATTAAGGGATGTCAGGTGCAGGGAATTCCCCCATGAGTCTAGTTTTCAAAGGAAGCTGTTTTTTTTCTCCCTATTTTGTGTACAGACAGTAGAGCAAAGGTCAGGGGTCTGTTTAACATAGCGATTTCGAGAGCCTTTCTCTTGCTCTGTCTACCTCAATATCAGCCACTGCCACGAGCGCCCCCTTACACCGGCTTTTAGTTTTAAAATAAGTTGAGATTGACATTGTCGTCCAATCATCAAAGGGTTGGCGGTTCAATCCCTGCCTGCCACTTGTGTCATGGTTGTTGTGTCCTTGGGTAAGACATTTCACCCACCTTGCCTAGTGTGAATGTGTATGACTGCTGTATGTTTGAGGTGGTGGTCGGAGGGGCCGTAGGCGCTGAATGGCAGCCACGCTTCTGTCAGTCTGCTCCAGGGCAGCTGTGGCTAGTACTATCGTAGTTTACCACCACCGGTATGACTGTGTGTGAATGAATGGAACCTGGAACCCTGTAAAGTACGTTGAGTGCCTAGAAAAGCGCTAAATAAATCCAATCCATTATCATTATTGTGTTTTTATTACTTTGGCTATATTTTTTTATAGGGGGTAAACTCTGACTTGACTTGACCTGCTGCAGGTTGTACATTCTTTCAATGTGGTGATTGTCGACTGCAAACTGCTGATACATTTTGAAGTCTGACTTGAATGCTCATGCCATGGGTTCAGCAAGTATTTCATTTGATTTTATTAATGAAATATAACTTAACACAAGAGGAAATTATCTCTTGTCATGTTTCAAATATTAAGAAAAGAAGTGGGAAAGAGAGTGGGAGGCTAGTTAAGGTGGGAGGGAAGGAAGGAAGGAAGTGATAGAGAGAGAGGGAGGTACCAGGATATTGAGAGGAAGGAGAAAGGCCGCCATGGATATGATGGATGGATGTTAGGGCTGCAAAATGTATCACAAATGTTGTTATTGATGTATATTGCATGTACTGTTTGAACCGCAAAAAGTCAGCCTATAGTTTTCTATGTGCCAACGCATTCACACTCTGCATGTGTGGAAAAAATTAAGAGACCACTCCAAATGCTCATGTCTCTTGTTTTACTCTTTAGATGCATATATTTGAGTAAAATGACCATTTTGATTTTACAATATAAACTAGCCTACTGACAACATTTCTACCAAATTCACAATAAGAATATTGTCAGAGCATTTTCAATATGTGATGTATAGATAAAGATTTAAGAAAAATCCACACTGGTCTCTTAATTTGTTACGGGGCTGTATTTGGCCAATCAGATGAAGCGATACTGCTCTTAAGCCCGCCCCCTTATGTAGAGGCTATAGTGGCTGAGGTGGTAAAGCGCATGGATGTGAAAATATGTCTCTTGAATTACAGTCTGGATTTACATGAAGAACAGTAAGTGTGTATAGCCTACAGACAGTTATGCGAATGTCACAAAGGCTTCCAAACTCAATAACCGGGTCAGACTAAACTGATCTGCTTTGTCATGCCTTGATTAGGGGTAATCATATGCAAACTAGTGTACTGTCTGTCTGGTGTCTATGTTGGCAGTGAACTGAAAGCAGAAATACATATAGACAGCTCCGGAAAACATTACGAGACCACTGCCCACTCCATATGTTCAGTGTCTCTCGTTTGACTATTTATTGGCATATGTTTGAGTAAATTTATCATTTTGGTTTTTATAATATTATAAACTACTGACAAAATTTCTACCAAATTCCTCCCAAAAATATTGTCATTAAGAGCATTTCCATTAAGTAATGTAGAGATGAAATTTTAAGAAAAATTCTGTCTGTTTTTTTTTCCGTAGCTGTATGTATATTTAAGTATTTGTTAATAATCGCAAGTGATGTATTTAAGGTAAGAGGAGAAGTAGTTAGGGAAGGACTGATGGAGAGAAGGAAGGAATAGGACACATAGTTAGGAGTGAGTGAATAAGGGAGCAGGAGAAAGTGTGTGGTAAGGACAGAAGGATGTAAGGAGGCAGGAAGTGTGTTAAGGCTCTGAACAATGAGTGGCAGCCTGCTGTGTGCGAGAGGAAACTATCCACTGACCTGCCATGTGTGTTTTTCTTTTTTCTCTTTTTTTCTCTCTCTCTCTCCCTTCTTCTCTCCTTTCTCTGCCTCCGTTTCCTTCCAGGCTGAGTCACCGCTGGAGCGCCTGAACACAGGAGAAGAACAAGAACAAGAAGAAGTTTGAGAGCAAGAGGGAGGTATAGAAAGAGGGGGAGTTTAAAAACTACTAAAAGAAGTAAAGAAGTGTAGGAATTGTGAAAAGGAGAGTGAGAGAAAGTAAGGTTAGGGTTTGGTTTGGTGGGGTGAAAGGGGGAAAGAGAAAGTGATATAGAAGAAAAAGAGAGAGAATATAGACGTGTATTTACGGCCCGGTGAGGAACAGGTTAACAGAGCTGAGGTCAGAGCGAGAGTGGGCGCAGGTGGGGTTAGGAGGTTTAGGAGGTTGGAAGTCAAGCAGACAGTCAGACGTAAGGGCTGACTGACATTCAGCGTTTAGAAATACAGCAGAACAGAAAGGAAAGAAAAGGGAAAGAGTTGTCCCCGCTTAACGCCCGCCCCCCTTACCCCCCCGTTCACCGTCACCACACGGGGAGAACTGGTGACGAGGAGAAGCCACCATGAGCGACCAGAACGTCGTCAAGGAAGGCTGGGTCCAGAAACGAGGTGAGGAACTGGAATCATGTGTTTCATATGTAGCTATACCTACTATTGCATCCAACTGTATATTTTTTCATATATTATACTGATTAAACAGGTACATAAAGGGTGTGTAAGCAAAGGGGGGCCACCGTAGCTAGCAACATGCCCCTTTACATTATATTACATTACATGCAGACACCTATCCAAAGCTGCTTACAATTCTAGGTAGGCAGTGAGCTACAAGGGTCTTGCCTAAGAACCCTGGGTGAACTTGCACTGCCCCATCCGGGAATCGTACCCTGGTTTCCCCCCCACCAAAGTCAGTGAGCTATCCAGTGGTCCGAATAGGGTTGAATGGTATCCAATTTTGAAACTTAATCATTTCCAAAATTCTGAACAGAAACATAAATTCAGGCTAATGATGACATCACCTGCCTTTTGTTTTTGGCTAAACTGACTTTCAAAAGGAGGAGTCACAAAGAAAGTTAAGAGTTGACAGAAAGTTGCCATCCTGCGTAGGAGCTCACTGGTGTGTGAATGAGTGGCAAAAACCTTGTAGAGTGATTTGCATAAAAGTGCCATATAAATGCTGCCACTGTGTTACAAGGCCTTACGTCGTTATTTGGCCACACTACACACACCAGGATCAAGTGTTTTCTTTTAGATGAACACACTGGTTAGTGGTGGTTTTAAACAGCGGTCTCAGTCAGTGCTGACAGGGCCTAGGCCACCGTGCTAGTTTGAAGCACAGCGGCACTAAACAATGGTTGTTTACCTGCCAGACGGAGAGCAGGGAGCGCGGGCTTTGCAGGGCTGCAGCCCAGTCTGAGCCGCACTTGGCTGTTGTGTTATTTCCCACAGTGGTGTGTGTGTGTGTGTGTGTGTGTGTGTGTGTGTGTGTGTGTGTGTGTGTGTGTGTGTGTGTGTGTGTGTGTGTGGTCTGAGCTGAGCTCAGTGCTGTTGGCTGGCAGGCCGGCCGGGGGAAGTTTTCTCTGTGGCACTATGAGCATAATACAGAGGATGACCTAACACTCTTGTTCCTTCCTCTCCGGCCCCCACAAAGTCCCTGGATTGTTTATTGCACCTCTGTGTGTGTGTGTGTGTGTGTGTTGCTCTTATAATTCAGCCCTCTCCGTCTCCACAGCTCCCCGGGCGGGTTCAGATCACACACTCTTGAGTTCACACAGTTTAGAAATGGTGTGTTGTTGTTGACTTGAAACTGAGCTGATACAAAATGATACAGATCAACATTATTGTTCTTGACTGCATTGATTGATTGTTTTCATATATGGATGGACAGCTTTATTTATTTTTACTATCTAAAAAAAGCTTATCCTATAAGGGAGCGTCTTGGTTGTCGTGTGGTTACCGTGCGCATGGTTGCCGGTTTCGATTCCAGCCATTCCATGTCACTCCCCCATCTCTCTCCATGTTTCCTGTCTATTCTATTCAATTCAATTATAAAAACTTTATTAATCCTACTATGGACAATTGGTTATGAGCAGAAGGTTGTCTCATACACAGAACAAATGCCACTCAAGAAAATCAAACGGATACATCAAGGACCTTCCGTTTTCAGCTTTCAAATAAAATAAAAGCTAAAAAGTAGCGACTAAAACTTACGAAAGCTTTGTCTATCCAGTATGGGATGGTTATCGCTAAAAAGAAAGATTCTTACGGTTTGGAATAAAGAGATGACACCCTGCTCCTCGAGTTCTCTAGTGCTCTATGTATGGAGAAAATCCGTTAAGAGATTTCGGGGGGTGGGGGGTTATGAGAAAGCTCTTGTAATGACATCTTTGCATCTTACATGTGTATTAGTTATTGAGTTATTTCCCCTTTGACAGGATGTTGGGCGAGACATAATAACACAGTCAGAGAGGAATAAATTAAAACTGAAATCAGTCAAAGTGAAAGGTCATTGAGTTGAAAAGGAGAATTAGAAGGGCAGCACTATTTATTTTCAACTCTGTGTTTTTCTTTCTTCTCATGCATGTGCACACACACACACACACACACACACACACACACACACACACACACACACACACACACACACACACACACACACACACACACACACACACACACACACACACACACACACAGTGGATAATTGATTAAAGGGCAAAGTAATTTAACAGGAAAACAAATTTTACTTCACATTGTAAACCGATTGTATTTGAATTGTCAAAACAAACAATTCTAAGACATCGATTAAAAGGATTAAATCAAATGATCTTTTTTAAAATGATTAAATAAGAAGTATTTACTGGCATCCTTGATTTGTAAGTTCCCTTCCAGCTCAACTGATTCAGTACTGTAGATGTACCTGCATTTATCTGAAGCTTTTAAGCAGAACTGACTGAGTATCTTGAGTTTGCAACCTCTCACCCTGTGTTCCAATCCCCATACTTCCCTACTATTTAGTATGCCAGAAAAAGATTTAGGATGTCCCAATACATGCACGTCAATTGTAGTATGCTGAAAATACATGAATGCCCCACTAACTCCATTTGCATTTTGTATTATTTGTCTTTATTCTTGACATTTCTCGACATACTGAAAATAAATCTTCCTAATCTGATTTTTTTTTTCTCTCCTGTGGCTCCAAAAACTCTTCTGTACTTTAGTATGGAGTCAGTGTAGTAAAAAAGAAGAAGTATGTGATTTGAAACGCAGGGTGAGTGTTGTTGTGAAGCAGAGTGAGTCATCACATGTGTGAGAACACAGTGTCGTCAGGGTTTGATTTATTGGAAAGATGCTGAGAGGCCGTTCAGCTCAGTCATTGATCACTATTACTGACACACTTTGGTTTCCAGGGTTCTGTTCTTTGTTAGCTCTGGTGCTAATATAACTGTGAGATATCAACCTTTGACAATTTATTTTTATTATTATTATTCTTTATTGTCATTTCGAACTTAACAATAAAAAATGCTCAGACAATCGGCACAACATCCATTAAAACAAAATAAACAAATACATTAACTTAGATTTAAATTTAAAAGTAAATATTCTAACATAAATAAATCATAATATAAATAAAATCAATACAACTTAAATAAGGGCTACCGAAAAGAAATGTACATTCAATGAGAAAAATATTGATGTCTCTCTGGTAGGGACAGAGAGTTAGAGAACATTATTTTATGAATATGAAATTGACCAAATGCAATTATAAGATTTATCAGGACTTGTAACAATGTATTTATTACCATGATGACTTAGTCATGTTATTCCAGCATTTGTTGTGATTGTGTCACCAGCTGATGAGTCAGAACAGCAGGAAACCGACACATCATGGCAATGAGCTCATCACAAGATAATATCCTCTTCAGCTGGAAGTAGTCAGTGCCCAGTTTAGTTTGTTTACTCTCGGAGCCTGTTTTCATGTGAATGCTGTCATATCCAACTTTAGGCACTTAAAAATGTGTTTTCTAGCATTTTCAAAAGGCACAAAGCAGTTTTTAAAAAAACATCTCCGAAAGCACTGATTTGGTGATTTGCAGATGATAAGATAATGTGAACTTATACATATATACATACAGTTCATCAATTATGTCGTTGGGGCATCCTGCATCTTTTTCTACTAAATAGCATAGAAGTGTGGGTATTGGAACACAGGGCTAGTCTTAAGTTTGTCTGTATTAATTTCATTTTCCTCACTGTGCAAACATTGTTCACATAGTAAATAATGAACCTTTACTTCCCTCTTTTTTTAAGAGTGAAAACAGGATCACTGTACTTTTGCCTTCACTGTTACAAACCCCTGATATTTTAAAGCACAGTTCGAAGTGAAACTGTTAATCCCTGTATATTCCCTACTGCTGATTTATTTAGGGCAAAGAAAACATTACTATCATGTCGGACAAACACAACATGTGAGTGTAGCAGGTTGTGACCTATTTGTGTCACCTCTCCCCCTCTCTGCAGGTGAATACATCAAGAACTGGCGACCGCGTTACTTCCTGCTGAAGTCAGACGGCTCGTTCATCGGCTACAAGGACAAACCCCAGGACTCAGACCTGGCCTACCCGCTCAACAACTTCTCTGTAGCAAGTAAGACCACACCACCACCTCCATCTCAGATTTCATCTTCTTAAAATACAAATAATCAAGCACAAATGGACAGAAAATGAGGAAAAATGTTAATCTATACAGGACTCGAAATGAATAGATTGGACTGGAAGAATAATTAATAGATACATTTATCTTCAAGATTATAAGAATACGAAGGCATTGCCCAAGCATTTTTTTTTTTTTTTATCATGCAAGCTTCTATCTGTTACCACGTCGTAACAACTGTCATGCTAATGTCACAAAATCATGTTAATAATAAAAAAATCCAAATGATCTACATAACGGCTTACACATGGATCTCTCTGTGTGACTTTCAGAATGTCAGCTCATGAAGACGGAGCGGCCGAAGCCAAACACCTTCATAATCCGCTGTCTGCAGTGGACCACAGTCATCGAGAGGACCTTCCACGTGGACACTCCCGATGAGAGGTGAGCCTTCACTAATACACATGGATATACAGCTCTGGAGAAAATTAATGACCAGTCTGGATTTTTTCTGAAATCTTCATCTCTACATTACTTCATGGAAATGCTCTTAATGACAAAAAATGGATTGCACTTTGGTAGAAATGTTGTCAGTAGTTTATAGTATAAAACCAAAATGTTCATTCTACTCAAATATGTGCCTATAAATAGTCAAACGAGAGACACTGAACCTTTTGTAGTGGTCTCTTGATTTTTTCCAGAGCTGTAGGTCAATATATCGATGCATTGGCGAAAGAGCGAACTGTACCAATGCAACACCCAAACATTGATGCATATAGCCGTCTTTAACATACACTTTTATTTTGAAAATCTCTCTGTGCTTCTGTGTGACAGTATTTCCACTAAAATAATGCATTTTTTTTTCATTTAAATATCTGAAAGAGCTCCGAAATAAAAAACAGAAAAACAGAATCATATTTTAGTTGTTTTTTGTTGAGTTGATCTAAATGGAACAGGTTGTGTTAAATGGACATATGATATCGTCTCATATTGATCGCAGGCGCCTGAATCAAATCAAAGTAGTAATTTTGCAGACTTTGTGATATCAGCAATATCGTATCGTCCAATGAATCAGTATCATATTCTGATGAAACCAGCGATTTATAGCCCTAGCTTTAACCCTCCTCTACCACCAGTTTTATTCACATATACAGAAAGTCTGTAGAAGTAGTCTGGATTGTTTTATATAAATACTTATTAGACAGAACAGGCTTAATTTAACGTGGAGAAATGAGGCCAACCAGCTGAGGAACAATTGTCTAAATATATATTGAAAAAAATACTGACTTCTGTTATTTCTCAGCTCATGATAAAAGAAAACTTGTGGCCACCCCTAAATCATTACCTCTATTTTTATTTTGCATTGTTTGGTTTTTGAGGTCAGTGGGCCAAATTATTTTCTTTCTTTTTTTTTTTTAAAGAAAGAAAGAAAGAATTTGTTTAAATCTGTAAATAGGTCCCTGACCTAAAAAAAAAAAAAAATCTAATTGAGAGTTAAAAAAGAATGAAAATAGTTTGTTTATATGTGTTTAGCTACTAAGTTCATCCATACACAATAGGGACCACCAAAGTGAACTTGCTGTTTACAAGTTTCAATAAAATAAAAATGTAACAAAGGACAGGAAGACTCACTATCAACAGATACCAGAGATGTACAAGGTCTGGCTTTGGAATTGGTGACACAAAAAATATATAAAATTGTTAGTCCTCCTGAACCAGACTTTAGGCTTTTTGTGTTTGATTTCTCCTCATACAACAGGAGTCTGTCACCACAGTGAGAAGAAAGACAGGAAGCAGGGGTGTGGGTCTGAGGCTGGACGCCAAGTTTTGAAGGGTTTTTCGATTCAATATACTGTAAATGTGTGTCTTTACTTACAACCTGTTACCTGATGCTCAATGATTTGTCATCACGACAGTACATGGTGGTCCTCATGCACGTCACGTGTAACTCTGTCATCACCAACCCAATACGATCTGTACGGATAACGGGTCAACTGTAAACTATTGCACCACTAAATATTACAGTAGCTGAATATGTGAGTGTGTAGCTTCGACTAGCGGTCTCTCTCTTAAAAAAAGTTTGGAAAAATCTTGTGGTCAGTCCTAAAGCGAAGCCACCGTTGCAAACAAAAAGGTATTTAATATTTTGACCCTGTTGTTGTGTGTAAAAGCCAATTAGCGCTCTTGTATAAAGTAGGAACCAATCTTTGGTTGGTCAGGGTCTATGTTTGTATGTTGGTTTTAGAGTTTGTAGCTAAATAAAGTGAAAATAAACAAAACAAATGTTTTAAACTGCAAGAAAGACTCGGACTTTCATTCATCAATACCGGACAAAGGTGCGTCAAGAAGTATATCGGCGGCACAGCATCTCGGGGCCTAAAGCTTGGGCCTCTATATTGTGTTGTAGGGACGAATGGGCGGAGGCGATCCAGATGGTAGCAGAGTCTCTGGCCAAACAGGAGGAGGAAGGAATCCTGAGCAGCCCAACCTCCCAGATAGAGAACGTCAACGAGGAGGAGATGGACACCTCCATCGGACACTACAAACGGAAGGTAAAATATATATCAACCCTTCATGTTTTTATGTTTTTTATTTAACCTTTTATTTATCCAGGAAAGTCCCATTGAGATTTTAAAAAAGGCTATTTTTTAAGGGAGTTCTGGCCATGAGGCAGGACAAGTTACATAGATACACTCACAACATACAGACAAAAGGGGATGTAAGTTGGGCGCTCCCATGGTAGACCGCGTACCATTTGAGGCTCAGTCCTTATCACAGCGGACCCTGGTTAGACTCCTGATGCATTTCATTCTCTCTCTCCCCCCTTTTCCACTCTGTACTTCAAAACTTATATTATCAATAAATGGTGAAAATACCCCAAAAATAGCTGGGGAAAAAAGGGTTGTAAGTGCATTTAATGATGGCGAACCAGTTGTCTCACATCTCACCTCTGTTTACTTTGTCCAGAAAATGAATGATTTGGACTCCTGATGCATGTCATTCCCCCTCTCTCTCTCTCTCTCTCTCTCTCTCTCTCTCTCTCTGTCTCTCTCTCTCTCTCTCTCTCTCTCTCCCCCTCCCCTTTTCCTCTTCCTTATTCAAAACGTATCTGTCAATAAAAGCAAAAAAAAAGAAAAAAGGATGACTTGATGGCGAACCAGTTGTCTCACATCACCCCTCTGTTTACTTTGTCCAGACAATGAATGACTTTGACTATCTGAAGCTTCTGGGCAAAGGCACGTTTGGTAAAGTCATCCTGGTGAGGGAGAAGGCCAGTGGAACCTACTACGCCATGAAGATCCTCAAGAAGGAAGTCATCATAGCCAAGGTACGCTCTCAATCTTCAACAGATTTATTTTATTCTTCAATAAACAACATTTTATTGAATTTTTCCTTTTTTTCATGTAAACATACAAACATTTGAAACATTTAAAACCCTCACCCACCCCACACCCCAAACAATCCATGGACACTTAGAAGGAATATTCAGATTTGACTTGTTACTGTTGTTTTGTTGTGTTTTAATAACTTTTTAACTTGAAGGCAGTTAGCACCATTACTGAACAGTTTATATTCTTGATACCTTGATGGTGAAAGTCATATAATACATTTCTAGAACGACCTATAATGACGTTTTATAACTCTCTATATACTTTTGAATATTTGGTATGTAGCTTCTGTATGTTTTTATACTGGTATTGGGTTTAAAACTGCCTACAACATCGTCAAAACGTTTCACTAAATCAAGAAATCTTCCTCTTCTGTTCCCAGGATGAAGTTGCTCACACACTCACAGAAAGCCGGGTATTAAAAAACACCCGACATCCATTCCTAACTGTAAGTATCATCAGAATGAAGATTGAATGACATATACATGACTTTTACTGCAACTATTTAACATAAGAGAAGCAATGGCCACCAGCTTAAATGCAAATATACTTTTGAAAAATGCACAAATAATAACTGTGTACGTGTTGTGTTGCAGTCACTGAAGTACTCGTTCCAGACTAAAGATCGGCTGTGCTTTGTAATGGAGTACGTCAACGGAGGAGAGGTGAGAGATCATGTGATGTCTGCCGTCTTATTTCAATATGGAAATTATTTAAAGAATTCAACGCAAAAATGTTTGAATTTTTTTTTATAAATTGTTTTCCTTTGCAGCTGTTTTTCCATTTGTCGAGAGAAAGAGTCTTTTCGGAGGACCGCACTCGTTTCTATGGCGCTGAGATCGTCTCCGCTCTAGATTACCTACATTCTGCCAAGATCGTCTATCGGGATCTGAAGGTAAACTAACTAACACACAGCTGAGGTCTGAGAAAATCAAATTTCAAACTACGATATGAACCGAACTATGGTTAAATTTTATCCGGGGCAGGTTTCACCGCTATAATTTTGGTTCGTATCAAACGGAAAAGTCTGGGCCAGGATGATGTGAAAAGGCCCTTAATTTATCACATATAAACAAACAGAAAAACATTAAGATTGTTCACGTACGATGCAAAAACAAAATGGTCATGTTTTCTTTTCTTTTTTTTTTTCTCCCTAGCTGGAGAACCTCATGTTGGACAAAGACGGCCACATCAAGATCACAGACTTCGGCCTCTGCAAAGAAGGCATCACCGACACTGCCACCATGAAGACCTTCTGTGGGACACCAGAGTACCTGGCGCCCGAGGTCAGAGCTCACACCACAACACCTATATACACTGTATAATTAACTACCAGAAATACTTAGCCTAGCAGGGGCACTCGCAATGGTTAGAGCGTCCCCCCTAGAGTCTCAGTCCTCATCGCAGCAGACCTGGGTTCGATCCAGCCCGTGGTCATTCTCTGCATGTCATTCTATCTCAACCTAATTTCATCTCGGTCTCAAACTGTCTAATAAAAGCAAAAATGTCAAAAAATTATGTGAAAAAGAAATACGTTGCATTTGACTTTAGACTGTTTTGGTTTCTCGCTGTTTGTCACCAAGCAGCAACCACAGTTGTAGCCGATGTGGAAGTCTCCTAAACATGCACTTCCCCTAATGACAGCTAAATGTTTCCTTTACAACAAATCAAAATGTCAGTTACTAATTTCAGTTCTTTTAATGTGGCTCTTGGTCGAGATTCTGGAAGTTCTTTTTTGACCATTTAGGGGAAATGAAAGAGGATATCAGAAATGTCATGGTTAAAAAATAGAGAAAGAAAAGATACACAGATTAAACATTGATGTATTTTTGAGCTTCTTAAAGCCTCTGGAAACCTGGTTAAAAATAGAAAAAAGCAATAGATGATGTCAATGTTTGGTGTCTTCATAAGCTTTTACAAAAAACTGATTGAAAATAAATGTTCATAAATATTAGAAAAACTAAGTAAAAACAGTCTAGACCTCATGACAGGACTGTGTAGGCGTGGCCGTATATCAAACAGTCTCCACGGCAACAGTAATTGATTTTATAAAATCGCCCAGAGAACTGCTGTTATCGGTTCAAAATACTTACTGTGTCATAAGAACCAAAGCACACCGCGCCCCATCTAAACCGACATTTTTTAAGTTTATCAAACTTAAATGACAAAATCTTTCATTTGGATTGATAAATATGCCCCTTACTCCTAACATGCAACAAACTTCTCAAACTACAAAGTTAGAAGGATTTTGTGGATTTGGGTTTACATAGGCATTATAGAACTATTTAACCACTAGAAATATGAATGTTTATTGAAATCCGAGCACCTATGTAGTCGAAATGTGCGAAAAATTAACAAAAAGAGATTGAAAAGAAAGAGATCAGAGAGAATCTTGCCAAAATACCAATAACATTATGGTTAACCAGTATTGTACATATATCACCAGGTGCTGGAAGACAACGACTATGGGCGTGCGGTGGACTGGTGGGGTCTGGGCGTGGTGACGTATGAGATGATGTGTGGCCGCCTGCCCTTCTACAACCAGGACCACGAGAAGCTGTTTGAGCTCATCCTCATGGAGGAGATCAAGTTCCCACGCACGCTGTCCTCAGACGCTAAGTCACTGCTGTCAGGGCTGCTCATCAAGGACCCCAACAAACGGTACACACACACTTATAGACAAACACGCACGCACTAACACTGACTCTTACATTTAGAGTCCTGGATCTGATTATGCATTATTACTTGTTATTACATGGCACTTTGAGAATCCTATGTAAATCACGGCATTCTACATCGGGCTCCTGCTTCAGCTTGTCGGTCTTTATTTCTAGCAAGTGACCCGTTCGCTATACTTTATCCCTTACTTAACGTGCGTATAACACTGAAGAAGGCTGGTTTTGCATTTAAAGTAAAAGTCCTCATTTAACTGTGTTCAGTAACCTGAAAGAGAAAGACTAAAAGTATTGGCTAATGTAAATAAATGATTGGCCTATTCAATCTTCTTAGACTTTTCTTTCTACTGTGCAAATTTTAAGAGGACATTCACTGTGACTACCATCGAAATGTCAATTTCTCCATCTCTCAACGCACTGTTCTCTCACTATTTGTTGGTGAAAATGGCTCCAAATGTTGTAAATATATAATTGATTAAAAAAAGGTAGATTTAGATTTAATAAATCCATTATTATGGCCTATTGACCTCACAGGACAGGAGGTAAACAACAAATAATCCTATCTATCTATCTATCTATCTATCTATCTATCTATCTATCTATCTATCTATCTATCTATCTATCTATCTATCTATCTATCTATCTATCTATCTATCTATCTATCTATCTATCCATCCCCTGGTTCCTTTAAACAATTCAAAAATCCATCTCATTGTTAAGCAGAGAACACAACTCCTAATAATGATAAAAGTGACTGGTGGCGGGCGGCTAGTGTTGATTATCCTGGAGGCGTTCTCTCTCTCTCTCTTTCCGCTGATGAAGAACCTGACTGCAGCTTCACACAGCGAACCGGGTTCACCCCGGCCACCGACAAGCTATTTTAGGATCAGTGGCAGCCAGGTGGATATTCTGGTTTCCATTGATGGAGAGAGACTTTGTGAGAGAATGTATTTGAAGTCTGATTTCTTAGTCTTCTTCTTCTTCTTTGTAAGTATATTTGGAGTCTGATTTTCTTCTTCATGTCTTTGTGTGTGACAGGCTGGGTGGCGGACCGGATGACGCCAAGGAGATCATGCGACACAGTTACTTTAACGCAGTTGACTGGCAAGACGTCTACGACAAGAAGGTGAGAGAGAAAGGATTTAAGCCGCTACACGTCGTCCCCACATCTTCACTGGGGTTTGATTTATGCAAAAAAAAAAAACAGAAGTGTACCTGAGATATTCTGGGCGCAGGCTTTACCTGAGGTTTTCAAAGGAACGTCTGGGTTTGGCAGGTAAAAATAGAAAACGGAAAATAAATAATTACCTCATCTGTATCTCATCTGAATGATATAAAAGAGTCAAACAGCACCAGGTCCTATGATTAGACATATTTTTATTTAATTTTTCTGTTTACCAAATATGGACTTATTTAGTCATTTTAGGGGTGAAGCCACTTGGACAATAATACATTTATAATCAGTCAAATCTTGAATTGTTGGTGTTTTTAAGATTGATAAACACTGGATATGTTGGTTCTCTTTTTAAGTGGTTTTATATATCATTTGTATAGCTCTTAATAGAGGATGAAGATTGGATGTGTTCCCCCCCATACATCCACATAGTAGATCATGTATGGAAGTATGAAGGAGCAGTACAACACATACACATACAGGGTAGGGCTGGGCGATATGGGCAAAAATCAATATCTCGATATTTTTTTACTATATCTCGATACACGATATATATCTCGATATATTTCAAATCTCCTCTAGAGCACATCCTAAATGCTCAATTTAATTATTTTTTTGCATAACATCACACCAGTAATATGATTTAAATAGTCCCTGCAAAATGTGTCTGCACTAACAATGCATTAGGCTACATGAAACATGTTTATATTCTTTAGTGCTTTCTATTGGAACAATTTGAAACTTGCACATGGCAAAGAGTTTGCACATTGTATTGATTATTCTACATCCTTCCACTCCCATACAATGGATCCAGCATTATTTTATTTGGAAACAGTTTTTTTCCCATCTTCTGTTAATCTGTAAACTGAGAACACTAATTATGACTCATTACAACCACTTACTAATTGTTTATCACCATTAACCCCCTGAAGATAGCAGCCACACTTTAAATGCAGAACCGGTTTTGATCCATAATAGTAGTCTATGTGTATAAAAGGCTCTGACATGTATAATGGTTACTGTCGCTTTAAGAGCAGTTGCTCTTTAGTGTAAATTAAGTTTCGTTTTCTGCCTGTTAGTCCGAGAGAGATTCATGCGAGCGCAAACAGCAGGTGGCTCATCGTCCCTCTGTTACCTGCCTTATTATTTAATTCTCCTGTATTGAGTTAATGAAAATAAAACTAGAAGACAATCAGAGGATTTAAATAAATACGACTTGAGAATAATAGCCTATAGTCTAAAGAAAGCAAAGTCTCATCATCATCATTCCTTGCATTCTAACCAATGCACCATTCCTGGATGCTATTCATACCTATTGATCTAGCCCTCCTGCATTATCACTAAAACACTGTTTTATTTTATAAAAAATACTCGCAAATGTAGCCTACTTTACATAGACTTTTAGTTAATAAACGGTGTGCACCTCCCTTGGTGCTGACATGGACCTATTATAAGAGGCTGCCCATAATAAATGGGATGCCGTGTTTGTTCTGACGTTGGACCAAAATTTCCCCCGGCGCTCGGTCTCTCTGTACAGCGGCCGCCGCTTATGCTGTCAAGCGCCCGTCTACAAAAAAGGTCCATGCTATGAACGACAGCCACCATCGCCGTCTTTCGCGCCCCCTCCACCCGCTCGTTCAGCTGTCATAAGAGCATCAGAGCCCTCGTCTTTTTTTCTCCCCCTCTCGTCGTTGTTTTCACATGGCGATTAAAGTAAACACTCACAAGGCACAGACTACGTCACAGGTGCGCGCCCAGGAGACTCTGGTTGGGAGGGGTGAGTGAGTGAGTTGCCAATGCATGTAGTCTGAGGCAGAGAGCCACAGAAAAGAGCGAGAGAAGCGAACACCAGCGAGTTTGCCGGTGGCGGCGGCGGCTAAAAAAAACACATTACGTGCCAATTTGTATTCGATGGTCGCGATAGGGTCATTTTATACATCCCCTGGAGCACATCTCGCGATACATCGAATATATTCGATATATCGCCCAGCCCTAATACAGGGGATACTTCATTTAGTATCTGCCAGAGTCAGTAAACTCACCTTATTGACCCACTGCCTGTGTGTTGCAGCTGGTGCCACCTTTCATGCCGCAGGTCAGCTCAGAGACGGACACGCGCTACTTCGACGAGGAGTTCACAGCACAGACCATCACCATCACTCCGCCCGAAAAATGTAAGGACCTCTTTTCTCTACCTGCACTGAATTGTCAGTGTATGTACGTTGACTGTTTTAATGACACCTTTATGGCTTTTTATTAGTTTAATGCACACTCACATCCAGATTTATTTTTTTTTATTTATTTTTTTTTAAACAAAAGCAGCTTTAATGTTTTTTTCCAACTGAAATGTTTCGGTGCTGTGACAATTTATTAATATGTGAACACATCTGACAAACGGCCTTCAGATTTTTCAGTTATTGTTACAGATATTTAGTAAATGATAGTTTAAGGTGGAGCCAGCTAGTCTGGAGAACGCTTCTTGTCAAAATCCATTTTTGTCAAAATCAGTGAATATATCACACACAATCCGCTCCCTTTCCTCACTATGTGCGTGCTGAAAAAAATTCAGTGTTAATACTCTGGGCTCTGTAAACAGGTGTGTAAACAAAGGGTATGTACACAAAGTGGCCCATCGTAGCTAGCAACCTGCCCGTTTACAGAGCCTAGGCTGTGTTTTACAACAAGCGTTCTCAAGGACTGCTGACTCCACCTTTAATGTGACCCCTGGCTGGTAGATGGATGACCTATGATCAGTGTTGAGATGTCAGCAGCTCATTATGTTATTTGTTTGTGTCTTGTGTCAAGTTGACGAGGACGGGATGGACGCGGCGGACAACGAGCGAAGGCCTCATTTCCCCCAGTTCTCCTACTCAGCCAGTGGGCGGGAGTGAGCGCTCCGGCCCCTACAGCAGCCCAGTATCGTCCCCATTCGTGGCCATTTTGAGGAAAACACGTAGCCATTTTAGGAAAAAAAAATACCAGTCTCCCCTCTTTTGCTCCTTCTCTGCCTCCTCACAGATGGGGAGAAGTCTTTTTAGGGACTTTAAAAGAGGTTTTTGCACAGTGGGATAGACTCAAGACGGTCTCCCCACACTAAAAAAAAATAGAGAAAAAAAGTCCTACATTTTCAGCGCTATTTACTGCAGAAGGCAATGTTTTTGTTATTTATTTTTTCTCTCTCCGTCAGTATTAAGTTGTCGACCCGGGTTTGCGTTCAATAATTTTTTGTTGTTTTTTACCCTTTTTTTTCTTCTTCTTCTTCTTCTTCTTTTGACTTTTTTGCACTTGGTTTGGAAGAGCCGTTTTAGGGAACAAAAAACCAAAAATGTTGCCTTACGTGTGCAGACGTTTCGTATCATACCGACAGGGTGTTTTAGTTTTTACTTTTTTTTTTTTCGTTTTCTTTTCGGGGAGCGAGGGCGGGTTTTGAAGGGGGTTGTGAGGTCATTCTTAGTCGAGAATAAGTGCATGGCTAGTGGTTCACTAAAAGAAAAAAAAAAAAAAAAAAAATTTTTTTTCTTTCTTTCTCATACATTTGCCATGGCAACGCACATTTCCCCCAATCCCCATGGCGATGAAAATCACTGTCTACAGGTCAACAACAACAGAGAAAAAAAAGAGAAAAAAAATTACGAAAGGACAGAAAAACGTGAATGGACGAGTCTGTATCATTCCTATCATGGTTGCAGTGTTACTACTACTACTACTACTACTTTGCTCTTTTTGTTTCCCCCCAACCCAACCCATGTGTGTGTTTATCTGTCAGTTATCTCAAATCTTTTATTTTGAAAAACAAACAAACAGGAAACACTAAAACTGCCAGAAACTGCACAGTTCACTCAGGCGCCACAGAGCACAACCGCGTTCAAACTCAAGCTAACCGCTCCAGCAGGGGAACCAGGCTTTTCTCTGCTCTCTCTCACTGCTTATCCACCTCTTTCTTCACCTCTGCTATTCTGTTTTCCTCATCATAGCTGTATAGGACTCGTGGAATGGGTGTTTACACAGGGAAATGTGGCTCAATGTATGTATGTATGTATGTATGTATGTATGTATGTATGTATGTATGTATGTATGTATGTAAATGGGAAGGGGGGGTCAACTTTATGCTGTCATAGCACACACAAACACATAATGTAATATATCTATTTACACTAAAGAAACAGGAGAAAGATGTGAGTTGTCTGCACTGATCAGACTGAAGTCGGTCGTTTTACTCAACAAACTAAATCAAAATCTCAACTCAAAAAGTCTAGGCATTTAGTCCCCGGCTTGTGAGGTTAAATTTAAATGTTCTGTCTTTCCTTCTGCCCGGCTGGTAAAGCAGAAACCCAACATAGTGGGCCAGTAAAAAAATCGCACAAATATCCTTTTTTTTTTTTTTTTTTTTTTTTTTTTTTTTTTAATGCTTTATTGACAGTGTAGAGACAGAGTTGAAATGGGGCAGAGTACGACCGCGGGCTGGAATCGAACCCGGATCCGCTGCTGGCCCTACCAACTGAGACAAATATCCTTTTTGAATGTGAATGTAAATCCACATTAATAGTTCAAGGACCCGACTGTCTACTATAGGAAGTTACTGTAAGTTTGAGTGTGTATGTGTAGATCGGTTAAATAAACTAAAACAGGGGTGTACACCTTTGTAGCTGTTAAAAAAAACAATAGTTGTGATATTTCTGGACACAGAATTGGGATATTTGGTTTCTTATCATGAGTGTGTTAAAGGAAAGATTTGACATTTTAGGAAATTGATTAATTTAATTTCTGTATGAGAAGTGAGATAAGTTTTGACAAGTTTCGATGCCGGTACTGGAGCCCGGAGGTGATTAGCTTAGCTTAGCAGAATGACTGAAAGCAGGGGGAAACTGCTAGCGCTAAGTTATAAAGCTTCATCTACCCGAATCCCCTAAAGCTGATTTATAACTGCTGATTTCTCTTTATACTCATTCAGGTACTGAAATGAAATGAGTTGGGTGGTTTCAGTTAAGTTCTCTACTTGTTTTACTGCTAAAAACACTGTTTGGAATCAGGGGACATTTTTTTTTATTTATTACAAACTTGTGTTTAGTTTGGACAGCACTGAGGATTTGTGTACGAGCGCTGAAAGACGGGAATTACAAACTAAACCAGACCAGAATAGAGACCAGAGAATTTACTTAAATCGATTGTTCCAAAGTCTATTCAGAGGGTTGGGGAGCTGTTTCAAAGTAGTTCTGCATTTTGGATTAAAGTACTACAAGTATTTTTGAGGCTTACCATCCAGTCTGGGTGGACACACTTAGTAAATCCTGGCCTTTAGTGGTCTGAGAGGGGACTGACTGACAACTGAAATACTTAGAAGATTTATTCAGAGGAAGTGAAGTGATTTAAAAAAAAAAAGAAAAAAAAGAAAAAGAAGCTAAAATGCGACTTTTTATCGTAATTTGTTTGTGGAGAAAAACTGCCGACTCAATCTGTTCTGCAGAAATCAGGGTTCCTACACACACACACACACACACACACACACACACACACACACACATGGGATGATTCAGAGAGGGAATTTAAGGATATACTTGTCTTAAAAAAGCTGTTTGCAAACGCTTAAGATCTTTGGAAAAGTTTTCTGATGCTTTTAAAGTTAAAATGTGACTGTGAAACATATCGAACAGCAAAGAAGAAAAAGTTTAGAATGTTTGTGTGTAGGGGCCCTGAGAGCACACACCTTAGCCTTTCATTCATATTCACACAGATCATAACGGCTCTGGAAGAAATTTAAGAAACCACTCCAAACAATCAGCCTTTTCGGATTTGACTTTTCATTGGAATTCGTTTGAGTAAAATTAACAGTTTTGTTTTATTCTATAATCTACTTGACAACATTTCCACCAGATTCTCAAAAGAAATATCTTGTCGTTTAGAGCATTTCCATCAAAGTAGAGATGCCGATTCAAGAACAACTTGGAGTGGTGTCTTAAGTTTTTTTTTTGTTGCAGAGATGTATAGATTACAGAGACAGTTTTTAGAGTGAAGAGAATTTAATTTATTACACAGGACCATGGCTTCCAGTTTTCTTTCTAAACCTCCGTCTATCCTGTCAGTATTATTAGATGAAAACTAATTTATACACACACACACACACGTTTTTAACTGATGGGTGTGGTGGGGAAGGGTCAATAAAATCACTAAATCATGTCACGGATCACGAGAAAACTGAGCCGTTGGGACACTCATGTATGAAGACTGTGAGCTGAATCGCCCAGAAATAACAACTTATTTTTCTTGATGTAAATATGCAATGCCTTTTTTCTTTTTAAAAGTGGCATCTTGGTGGACGAGACATGAAACATTTTTCATTGTCTTTCTCAGTGTGTGTGTGTGTGACTGTACTTCAAGCTTGCTGGTGAGAATAGTGACGGAAAAAATACAGCAACACTCAACGTCGACTCAAAAAAACGTATAAAAGATATATAGACATTGTCAAAGACTGGAACCTTCCATTGTTACAGACTTGACTCGTCCAGGAGGATGTCCCACCCCCTTGCCCCCTCCCCTGCCTTCCTATTGGTCGCTGTGGTCCCTACGAGAAATTAAAACCGACTCCTGAATAATATTTCTGTGAGGACATGACTGAATCTGTGGAGTCTGCACTGTCATTTCTGTTTCATTTTTTTTTTCACCTAATAACACACAAAAAAATAAGTGGGACCATGGTTGACAATTTTTTTTCTTCGCAGTGCTGGTTTCATCAGGTTGTTTCAATCCCATCTTCTCTTGTTGCTCCTCCTCTTTCTCTTCCTCTACTTTTTTATTTTTGTACCATAGTATTTGTTTTATTTATGTTTGTCATTCTAGGCAGTGTTACCTTGTATGTCGTTTAAAAAAAAAAGGCACCTCTTGAAAGTCGCTGAAGGATGTTGATGATGATGATGGATGCATTAACGGAAGTCTCTTTTTGATTTATGATTTTTTTTGGATCGTTTGCTTGTTTGTTTTCTTACCAAAACATTAGGGCAAGAACCCCAGTAGTGGACTTGCGTTGCCGTGGTAGTATTTATTTTGAATTAAATTAAAAGAAATACATTTCAGGGTTTCTGCTGTCGTGACTCTTTATTCCAGTTGTTTCATAATCCTTATTCATTAATGTTTTATTATCTACTCAACTTTGTGTCCAACAGAACTAAATGCACCAAACATTTTCACAAAACACTGAATGTTTTCATTGAACAAAAGACGTGTTTGTGTTCCCACTGGTGAATTTGAAAAAATATATAAAGCAAGGCCTTGAAATTTGTTATCATTGAAAGAGCTTGAATACATGTACTTTATGCAGGAAAGGACTATTACCGGTAGCTTCTTTTGAGATTTGACACCCAGCTTAACATACCCACGCACAGATTCAGATTTTCACAAACATCCCGTCCGCTTTGTTGCAGTTAAAACGGCACAAACTGTAGCAACAATAGTACGGTGACTTTGACAACATTTTTCAAACATACTAAATTATATTGTTTACTTTTTAAACTCAAAGGGAAAAATCCAAACATTATTTTATCTTGACTTATTGGATTCAAATGTTTTCTTTTATTATTGTTTGAAGAAGAAAGCAGACATCACTGAAGACGATGAGAAAATACATTTGATGGTACAAGAAAAAATGCTGGATAACAGTTTCCATTTTTTTTTATTATTGTTCGGATTTACACTCGAGTGCTGAGATAACAAGTGAAGCAACAGGAAACTTTAATAATGTAATCCAGCTTTAACTGAGTTTGAACTAAAGATGTCCGCTGTATAGGACAAACCAAAACCCTTTGGATTTAGATAATAAGACATTTCCTCTGGATGTGTTCCACCGCTAAAGTTCAAAATCTAAGAAAATAAAAGTTCCCTGTCCATTTTTCAAAACTAAATATGAGTCTCAGTCTTTTTACATAAACTACTTCTTCACGACGTGTCTTAACACTAGAAAAGTGATTTTGAACATTTTCTGTGATGCGTTCAGGAACTTCAGGCTTCACCGTGCTGCAAGGGAGGTGTGTGTGTGTGTGTGTGTGTGTGTGTGTGTGTGTGTGTGTGTGTGTGTGTGTGTGTGTGTGTGTGTGTGTGTGTGTGTGTGTGTGTGTGTGTGTGTGTGTGTGTGTGTGTGTGTGTGTTCCTCATGGTGTCCTCTTCACCTCCAAACAGCTTTCTACACTGTTATAGTTTCAGTCTGAACCTCTGTTGTTTGGGGCTGAGTTCCCCTCCAAACAAAGCCAAGCGCTTCAGTCTCACTCAGATACAGGGGCGAGGTTAGCGGCGAGGTTAGCGGTGGTGGGGTTCACTCCGGTATCGACGGAGGCCAGTCCACATCCACAGACTGAAAGAGGGGACAGAGACAGGGAGACAATCGATGATAAGAGTAGAATAGAATAGACAATAGTATCCTTATTGTCATTGCATACTAATACAACAACAATCTCAAGTCAAGTTCCAGTTACTTTATTTTGTTTATAGGAGAGTTCACATAAATAAACACATATCAGATGTCATCCAACTTAAGACAGTGGAAATCAAAAGGAAATGGCAAATTTTAAATGTAAACGTCCTATACGTCCAGATCATGTTAAGACATAAAATACTAATACAGCACTGAGTAAATAGAAAAAATCAGCAATAAATAATCATTTCAAGAGCAGCAGAAGTCATATGTAACCAAACCCAGGAGCCTCACCTCCACGTCCAGCTCCAGGATGTCTGTGTCAGACTGCAGCAGCAGACACAGGTTGGGTTTGGTGCGGCCGAAGTCTCCGTGGACAAACTCTTTGATGTAGCTGTTCGCTGAAGTTCAGGAGAAAATTCTTCTTTTCAAAAAACATTGAAGTTTATCACTGTAAGTGTATCAGCTGGTAAAGGTGGAGATCATTGCATTAGTTTTATCATTTAAATTCAGCTTGTGAATTATCAATAATGGATCAATAAAGTTTTAAATTAATATGGAAGGAATTATAGTTTTTATGCTGATAATATTTTGTATTGATAATCTGAACATGAGTACCTAACGTTATCTTGTAAAGGTTGTGGAGTAAAAAGGACAAAGGTAGGAGAAGAATAAAAACAGAAAGAAAATGTAAACACCCCTTTGCAGAATCTTTGTCAGCGTTGCTAGGATACGTCCCGGCCTGCGTCTTGAGCCCGAGGTAGAAGTGATGTGAGTCCACGTAGCGAGTGTTCATGCTGTGGACGACCCGCGGACGGACGGCCAGCGCCCGCCGGTGGAGCACTCTGAGAGGGGTCTTCTGGTCCAGGGTCAGATCCTGAACAACGACACACACACACACACACACACACACACACACACACACACACACACACACACACACACACACACACACACACACACACACACACACACACACACACACACACACACACATCAGTCAATGACTTTATATTAATCTTGTTCACCTTGTCGATCTTTATTTCTTGAGTGACACGTGCGCTACACATTATCACTTACGGAGGATAAATAAAAGTTAAATGAAAAATAAATGAAATGTAAACAAACATTCGAAAGTTTCTCAAAATACCTTTACTATCATTGTTTTAGGCATTTTATATTATTAGCATTTATACAAATCAAATATTGGATTCTTTAATCTCTCAGCTACACATAGAAAAACAGACGTGTGTTTGAGTGAGTGAGTGAGTGAGTGAGTGTGTGAGTGTTTGTGTTGCGTGTGTGTGTGACCTTGATTTCGTCGATAAACGCGATGTCATCCTTCTTGATGGGTTTCTCTGTCCAGATCAGCGCTGTGTAGGTTTTGGTTTTCTCCTCCTCTCCCTCCTTCATGTGAGCCATGGCCTCTCTGCATATTACACAGGTCATAGATTCCTCAGCTGTTATTTATATCCATTCATTTATTATAAACAGACTATTAATATTATATATATTTTGTTCATATTGCTGTTTCATATTAACTCACCGGCTCACTATCTGCAGGTCTCTCACTCGGATTTTGTCTGACGACGCGTTAATGGTCTGAAAACAGAACAAAAATCAAGGTAAGTAGTTGTTTGTTTCAATGCTCATAATTAAAATGTATAAACTTAGTGACGTCTTTTTTATTGAGTGTGTGAGGAGAACAAACCTCCTGAATCTGCTTCATCTCCACTTTGCTGAATCTGGACCTGTGAGGATTCAGCAGCTCCATCGCAAATGGACGACCTGCACATTCAAACCACAACAGAACATTTAAACTCACATTTAAAATCCCACATGTCACAGCATTTTAAAGACTTTTGAAAGATTTACTTACATATTTTAAAACCAATGAAAGCCTTGTTATTTGAAGCTTAATGAATTCAATGCATTTTAAGAATTTTCAATGATCTGTTTTCTATAGGAACCAGGTCTAAAAAAAAAAAAATCACCGTTTCCAAGAGTCCTGACATCCACGTCCTCCCTGCCGGACGAGGAGAAGTTAAAATCTGTGAATATGACAAAAAGAAATTTGATTATCACGATCAATAGTTTTTTTATTTATTTATATAAAAAAATGATTGTTTGATTCATCCAGGTTGAAGACTTGCCTTCTGATCTGAAGTTCGTCAGGATGGGGGCAGCGATAATCTCCTCCACTGACGACTCCATCCTCCGCTCCCCGTCGATCACCCAGGGCGTCTGGGGCAGAGTGCGGCTGAACTTGTTGTACCTTCCTGGGGAAACAGCAAGGGAAAAAAAATACATCAGGGAGTGAAAAAAACTCAAACCAAGGAAATGTTTAAAGGTGGAGTCAGAGATTCTGGAGAACGCTTGTTGTCGAAATCACTTTTTTGTCAAAATAAGTGAATATCTCCTAATGATCCGCTACCTCTCCGGACTGTGTTCTTGCTCTGGTGTTAATACACAGCCTAGGCTCTGTAAACTGGTATGTAGACAAAGTGTATGTAAACAAAGGGGTTCACAGTAGCTAGCAACATGCATGTTTACAGAGCCTAGGCTGTGTACTGTATTAACACATTTTTTTCAGTGTGCGCACAGTACGGGCAAGTAGCGGATCATGAGGAGATACTCACTGATTTTGACAAAGTGATTTTGACAACAACCGTTCTCCAGAATGCACCTTTATTCAAAGATTCAAAGTGTTTACTGTCATATGCACAATAAGAAACATGTTCTCAGTCATACAAATAAATTCTTCCCTTGTTTTCCACAGACTGAATGCCAAGAAAGAGACATGAAAATATGCAAAATACAAGTAAAATAGAAAAAAAGCAGCAACAATACAGAATATAGAATTTACAAGGCGAAAAGAAGAATAGTGAAGCCAAATACCTGCCACAAAGACAGACATGTGGAGACACTGGACGTCCTGAGCGCTGCAGCTGACGGTCGGCCGCGCCGGTGGAGACGGGAAATGTCTGAAACAAAAAGATAATAATAAATCACATTATGATCAAACTGGAGAAACATAACGAGCTAAGAGATAACGGTGATTCTTACTTTAGAAATTTGGCGTCAGAGATTTTTTCCAGAGATTTGACCACGGCCATCCTGGTGAACACCGACTACGGAAAGATGTTTTTAATATTATTTTATTCATTTATGTAATCGAGTATATGATTATACATTTAATAATTATTTAAATATATAACTAATTATTCATTTATTTAAGCATTTAATTATGTTTTTATTTATGTCTTTATATATTTAGTTCCAGCATTTAAAACACTCTATAGGCCACTGCTTTAGTGATTTTACCAAACTAAGATTTACTGTGCCGCTGCCTCACCTTTTTGTTCTTTGTGGGTCTGAAACAGTCGGAACACGTCGTCGCTCTGAGGGAAGGAGGGGAAAGACAAAGTATAGAATCATTTAACCAAACGACTCTACTGCAAATTCAAACTCAAACTCCAGCTTAAAGTTTCCCAAGTCTTTCTTTTTCCTGCTCATGTGTGACTGTTTTGTGTTTTTTTTTTTTTTTTTTTGCTCAAGATGTTGAGAAGAAAAAGATGAGATAACTCACAGGAAGTGGCAGTCTGCGTCTGTCTCTGGGTGAGTGAACTCCACTCCAACCTCAAACAAACTCTGAAAAAACAAACAAAAAAACATCAGTTTTCTTTTAAATCTAGTGTGGAAATCAAGACTTTTTACTTAAACTTTAATTAATTGAAATAAAATAACAATGTTTATTTATAAAGTCAGGTTTTTGTAAATGATGAACGTATAAGGAGTCATCCATACCATAGACTGTTTATAAAAGATCAAAACAAAAATGTCCATACCCTGGTAACTACAGCGACGCCCCCCAGCTCCTTGGCAACCAGACCCTGCATGATCCACTTGAAGGCTTCCTTCACCTGGATGACGTCTTCCTTGTCCACTGCAATACTTTTCTCTCTGAAAGATTAACACAAACCAACTGAATGATTCCTGACGTTGAGTGACGCTTAAAAACTTTAGAAGTCAAGAATAAATGAGAAATACTTCATCTCCTTCTTCGCATGGAGCCAAATGGAATGCTGCAGGAATAAATAAGGATAAAATACACATCAATAAATACACACGTGCAGTGTGTGTTTCACAGCCTGATGAACATTACTACTGGTCACAAGCTTTTGATTGTGATTCAGATACAATTAACGTTTATTAAATGTATTAATATCATTATTATTATTATTATTATTATTATTATTATTATTCATTATTATTATTATTATTATTATGACATAGAATGGCAGAGACTGACCTCGCGGACACACAGCTGAGCCGGCAGAGAGACGGACATCACCAACGTATCAAAGTCGTATTTCTCTTCTTTCACTGCCTCTGCAATCTGTGAACAAAGAGGAAAGTAGTGAGTTTCTATCTGCCATGATGATACACTGTAGACACTGAGGTGAATATTTAACAGCACCAACATACAGACACAGACACACAGACACACACATGCACGCGCACACACACACACACACACACACACACACACACACACACACACCTTGACAGCCTGCGTCGGGCTGCAGAGCTCTTGCAGAATCCCCAAACACACCACACACACACTCGACTCGTCCTCCTTTGGTGTGAGATCATCAGTAGCTTTGTCGCCCTCTGACGGAGGAGGCTCCAGTTTCGCTCTCTTGCTCGGAGGATCTTCCGCTGGTTCTGACCCTACTGTTGCATCTTGGGATTTGTTGTTTTCGTCTGTGCTTTCTGCTACTGATGAATCCTGGGATTCGCTGTTCTCTGTTTGGCCGATGAAAGCTTGAAGTTCTTTGAGTGTGTCCTGAGTAAGATGGAAAATAAATAATAATAAACTTTGATTGTATTGCACCTTTCAGTGGACATTCTGGCTTCTGCATTTAATGTGTAACTAGGGATGGGTATCGAAATACAATACTAAATTGGACTCAGCAGACCTATCTATCATTAAGACGTACAAATAGAAATCTGAGGGAGTGCAGCGTGTTTGACAGCTTTAGCAATTCAACTTGTTATTCTGCCAAGAAGTAATGATAAAACAACTGTTGAATCTTCTCATGTCATGTCCTTAATTTTTTCTGTGTACCACAATGTCAAATACTGTTGAAAGTCTCTGTGTGTCTAGTCTGAGTGTGAGTGTTACCCATATAGATAGTATATAAGATAGTGTTACCTGGTGCAGCTTCCTGTACGCAGCCTGGACGCTGACGCAGCAGAACCGGAGGACGCAGCGAGCGCAGCATCCGGCTGACAGAAGCTTCTGGACCAGCGGTTTGTCTTTCTCCTTTAGAGGAAGCATGACTGCAGGAGGAGCACAGACTTTAAATTGGCCATAAATTGTGACTAGCCTAAGGCACATCTGTGCAATAATCATGTTGTCTAATCAGCATCCTGTCAGGTTGATGGGCTGTCTCAGCAAATGAGGAGTGCTTCCTAACACAGATTTAAACTATTGTGTGGGGAAAATAGACCTTTTGTGTAACTAGAAAAAGTGCTAGATCTTTGATTTCAGCTGATAAAAAAGTGAAGCAATAGCAAAATGTTGCGTTTACATTTTACATCAGTGTTTTTTATTCTATCTCTTTGACCACTTACTCATATATCCCTGATTTATTTAATTTTCTGTGTATGATCTTATTTAAAATGTCTAGTTTTGTTTCCATTATGTATGGTTGTAAATCACGTTGTAACTCTGGCTTTAAAAGGCGCAACAGAATTAAAGTGGATTATTCAATATTATAATTTTGAGAAAGTTTTTGATCAAATTACAGGATCTTTTTTCATTACATTTGCATACATTGGCTTCTATACAATTGGATTTACTGGCTATTTGTAAGTCATTTCTTAAATGTGTTTACTGTTGTGAATATGTAAACAATGTACATATATAATGTGTGTACAGTGTATTACTTTCTGCACTTTAGGCAGAACAAAGACGACCATAACGTCTTTTTAGTGTAGATTTTAGGTTTATATAAAGGCTGAACAGGACAGTGTGTGCATAAATAAATAACATAATTAGATAATTGACTGTGATGCTAAAGCTAACGTGGCTAACACTGAGCTTGTAGGAGCCTGAAATAAAAGGATTTAAACACAAACAACGGCATTGGAAATAAACCTACCGGACACAGCGCTGGTAAATAAAGGGAGATATTGAGTAAATATAACAGACTAGGATCCAGTTTCTCATTCACATGTTCATTCAGAAACAAAATGCTTCTTCTGCTTCCCTCATGTGTCAGCGTCAACAGACTGAAATAATCGAGATCAGAGTGTCTTCGCCGTACATATTCACTGTAACTTTAGTGGCTACTATGCATGAAAGGGTTAAGACATTTTTAGACTTTTGAAAGGCCTGAAAGGGCATATCAAAGTTGTAGGCTATCTAATGTATAATCTGTACAAAAATTAGGAAATATAAGGTAATAAAAAGATGAGTTCTGTTGTTCTGTCGCATCTGTAATCGACGCGTTATGTCTGACTTCATACCCAGTAGTCGCAGTAGTTTTCAACGGGCGGGTTCTCTCTTCTCTGCGCATGTGCCGAAGCTTCTGGAAGCTTCTTACCGGCACCGGGTCTCGTTTAACACCGAATCCAAGTCCATCCGAGCCCGAATCACGGCGCTACACCTTCCGTGACGCACCGGTCCGGTTCTGAAGACATTCATCTAAATTGTCCATCGTATATAAAGTTCACATGCCAGAAGCGCGAGCTGCACCAAGAGCCTCAAACATGAGACAAAACAAAGGAGGGGCGTACGTGGACCGCGACAAGCCGGCCCAGATCCGCTTCAGTAACATCTCTGCCGCAAAAGGTACAATTAAAATATGTATTTCGTGTTTTAAACCTGCTAAAATATTCCCCAAAATGGCACTTTTCAGTCCATATTCGTTGCCGCGGGCTGTGCTAGCTAGCTTGTAAGGTACCGTTACCCACTGTCATGCAATCACCATCTTCTTCCTCATCCGGAAAGCTAATTAAAATGTTTAAATTAAACATTTAATCTGGTATACATGTTCATAGCACTGTGGATAATCAAGTGAATTTGGATTTCTTTATTCATGACAATCCCGTTTTGTATTCGGCATACATGACTGGACGATATAGCACTTAATTCTCCTGTGAATCCCACCCTAAGCTGTCAGTCACTGCATTTTATAGTGCGAAGCAGCATGACAAAGCTCGACTTAACTGCGCGTGGAAACCTTTTATATACTATCTATGGTGGAGAGACGTACTAAATTATTTCTAAAATTTGAAGAAATGCAGAAGGAGTCTTTGTATGGAAGGATGCTCGTGACTCGACACTATGTGAGCATTAGCTGCTTCATTCTATATAAGGCCACAGGCTGAGATGCAAAGGACTGCGCAGGAAAATGTGTTTCTGAAATAAAAACAGATTTGCTGTAATGTTATAGCCCTTTACTGTTATGGTAATGTGGAAACTGGATGGTTGACAGATTGGTTCCCTTTGTCCTTCTTGTTTAGGGTTGCAAAATTCAAGTTCCTAAAATTTCAGTCTCTTTTTAATTAGGTTTTGGGGGAAATGTGTAGATAACTGACAAACCCTACAAAGAACCAAATAATTCATGTTGAATGAATGTAACTAAATTAATTTACTTTGTAAGTAATTACAAGTGCGCACAGTATAGAGATGGGACATGAAATGGGTCTTGATTTGCACTCATAAGGGTCTTTATAAAAGTATAAAATATTCTTATATTGACATTTTTTTAAATCAGCAGAAGCCCTGTATGTAAACCAAGAAGAACATCATCAACGTTAAACTTGTTATGTGTGTCAGTAACGCCTACAAAACTCTAAATAATTCAGGAAAACACTTTAAGATATTTTAGATTTTGGTTTGCAGTGCTTTATTTTTATGAACTTAAATGTTGAGTTGATTATTTTACCCATACTGACTGTCTCTTGTTTGTGTTACAGCTGTTGCCGATGCCGTCAGAACGAGCCTGGGACCCAAAGGGATGGACAAGATGGTCAGTAACAGATTTTAGGCTGAACTCACTTCTAGCTCCTTTGTCATTTGTTTATTAAAATGATCCCCATTAGCCTATGCTACAGCAGTCAGCTACTATTCCTGGGGGTCTCACACTAGACATAAAATACATACACATTACACAATATACATATTATGGATGAAATCACATCAATATACTATATAATAATAATTATACTGTCATAAACATGTTTCTAAATCAGTTGCTGTTTTGTGTGTTTTTCTTTTAGATCCAGGATGAGAAAGGTGATGTCACCATTACCAACGACGGCGCCACCATCCTGAAGCAGATGCAGGTTCTCCACCCCGCAGCCAAAATGGTAGGTTCCACGGGACGTCTTCTAAACCGCCCCTTTTCAAAGTAGAATTTGTATTTCATTAACATTTTCCTCTTGTAGTAAAATACACAAAAAAAAATAAACAATGACTGTTGCCATGTTTGATACGACCACGCCCACACAGCCCTGTCAAACTGTCTGCGCAGTAAAACGTTTTAGACTATCTATGAACATTTATATTCAATCAGATTTTTGTATTAGCTTATTGAGACGCCAAACTTTGATATCATGTATAGATTTTTTTTTTTTCTATTTTAGACCAGGTTTCCAGATGCTTTTAACTTTAATAAAAATTAAGTAACTAATCAAACTGTGATTAAAATGTGTTTTATTATACAGCTGGTGGAACTGTCCAAAGCGCAGGACATTGAGGCTGGAGACGGCACCACCTCTGTGGTTGTGATTGCTGGAGCGCTGCTGGACGCCTGCTACAAACTGCTGCAGAGAGGTAAGACGCGAAACAGAACAACATTCAAATAAATAAATGCCTTTTTTATTAAAAGCTTTTCTCTGCTGTTCGGTGTTGATTTTCAATGATTTTGCTGTGTCATTATAGTGGATGAGAGCAGGATAGAAGGCAATGTCACTATGACAATGTCTTTTACGAGGCAAAACAGTTCAATCGGTCATCGGTATCAATATGAGCGTTAAAACTCGTGGTTGCATCCTCATATCTTGCTCGGTATTTACATTTTATGACAATGCCAGAATCACATTTTATTTATACTCCACAGGTTGACTTATCATGTAGTTGAATTGTCTCAGCTCTAATGTTTTCCCGTTGTCCAATAACAGCTCAACAGCCGTTACCTGTCAAGGAAAATCTTTTAATCCCGCCCTTTACCAAGAATGATGTCTCTTTTATTTTTATGAGAGATTGAACATTTTAATTATTTATTACTGCCTTCTTAAATATTACATTACATCTCATTTAGCGGACGCTTTTATCCAAAGTGACTTACAACTGCCAACTTCATACACCGATAGCAGCAGCTACCACGCAGGGTGCTGGCTTACTATCAGGAGACATTTTGTTCAGTTCTTTCACACTTACATTGGCTTGGATCAAACCACCCCCTTAGGGTCCACCACCCTTCCCCCCCCCCCCCCCCCCCCCCACCCCCCCTCAATAAATAGTGTTCTGTCTGCAAGTACTCAGTGACATGACAATAAACAAAATCATGTCCCGTCCCCCAGGCATCCACCCCACCACCATCTCCGAGTCGTTCCAGAAGGCAGTGGAGAAAGGAGTGGAGGTTCTGACCGCTATGAGCCGGCCGGTGGAGCTGAGCGACCGTGAGACTCTTCTGAACAGCGCCACCACGTCCCTGTGCTCCAAGGTGGTGTCACAGTACTCCAGCCTCCTCGCCCCCATGAGCGTGGACGCTGTCATGAGGGTCATCGACCCCGCGACCGCCACCAGCGTCGACCTGCACGACATCAAGATCATCAAGAAGCTTGGGTGAGTGGAAGGGTCTAGAACAAGAACTGTCTTCAATGGCTGCTTAGACATTTGAAAGTTTTACCTGGGGAAATATGTTTTTAATGCATTTTAGTTGGTTTAAAAGTTATGAATATTCATAGCACAACTACATTTTTTATGTATATACCGCTCTGGTAAAAATATAGACCAGTCTGGAATTTTCTTCAACCTTCATCTCTACATTACTTAATGGAAATGCTCTTAATGACAATATTTTTTGGGGAAAATTTGGTAGAAATGTTGTCAGTAGTTTATAGTATTAAACCAAAATTGTCATTTTACTCAAACACATGCCTATCAATAGTAAAACGAGAGACACTGATTATTTGGAGTGGTCTCTTAATTTTTTCCAGAGCTGTATACATTTTAATCTTCTAATTTAAATCCTACCCTCTGCATTAAAGAACTAATTTAGGACGCATCCTTCTTTAATTCATTTGACTTTCATGACAGTTCAAAGATAATTTTGATCCATTCCAGCCTGCACACTAATCACTGACGTCTTGATATCTTTTTCAGTGGGACCATTGATGACTGTGAGATGGTGGAGGGTCTGGTGCTGAACCAGCGTGTGGCCAACAGCAGCGTGACCCGTGTGGAGAAGGCCAAGATCGGTCTCATCCAGTTCTGCCTGTCTCCTCCCAAAACTGACGTGAGTCACTTGATAAATACATTGCATACACCTGTTTGACATGTGCAATACTTGAAACTATGGACTCATACCAAAAGCTTCACAAGTGTCAGTGGAATTGACAAAATTGGTATTGGCAGGGTCTTCTTTAGTCAATATGTTATATAAAGTTTAATCTTTGCAGAATAAACTTTCCCTTTCTCCTCTCCTTACTACATTATGAACTTTAATTGTGAAAACATATCAAAAGAAGCCCTTTCCTTAAACTCTTGCTCCTGGACTGCTTTGACTTGCCTTGTGTCTGAATTGTGCTATAGAAATAAACTTGCCATGGCTTGGAGATGCACACATTCCTGTCGTGGACATTTCTTTCTCTGACCTGCGTTTTGTGTATTGTGTTATCCTTCAGATGGACAACCAGATCGTAGTGTCGGACTACGCCCAGATGGACCGTGTGCTGCGTGAGGAGCGAGCATACATCCTCAACATGGTCAAACAGATCAAGAAGGCCGGATGCAACGTGCTGCTCATCCAGAAATCCATCCTCAGGTAACACACACACACACACACACACACACAGCTGACATGAGAATTGTTGTGATAAATTGTATTGACTTTTGTTATGTTGTATGAATGCTATGTAGGTTTTTTTTTTTTTTTGTACCTTTGGTGTATGTTGTGTTATGAAATAATAGACACCCAAAGGAAGAGTAGCTACTGTTTTAAGACGGACAGAAGCTACTGAGGATAGTAATAAACTAAACTATTTATTTATTTCAGGCCAGATTGTAACCCAGGGGCTAATTTACATCTGTAGTCCTTTAGGCAGGTAGATGTTAGAATAAAAATGAAAGATATACAATAGAAACATTTGCTATAAAATATGGACAAAACAGAAAGAAAGAAAAGTAAAACAGGATAATTCATTAGTAGGTTAAACAAATACACAATTAATACTCATATAATAATAATAATAATAATAATAATAATAATAATAATAACTCATTTTAATGTCCAAGTCAAATATATTTAATGCTAACATGTAACTGTTTGGTTCCAGAGATGCTCTGAGCGACCTCGCCCTGCACTTCCTCAACAAGATGAAGATCATGGTGATCAAGGAGATCGAGAGGGAGGACATCGAGTTCATCTGCAAGGTGAGCAACATCCAAATGCCTCTGAAATAATTTTTCAGTTTTAATTCTTTTTGTTAAAATAATTGTTGTAGTGTTTCTTCATGCAATGTATGTTAGTTTGTCTTATTCATTTTATGTGAGGGGCTACTTATTTTATACTGCTAAAAAGATATGTCTTAATACACATAAATATTTGTGCTTTGATGTCCTTTAATTTCTGTGGTAAAGTGCTATTTTTTTTGTATTTGTACTCTTAGCGTCACTTTCTCAATGCCTTAATCTGACACACATAAAAATTATATGCGATCAACACAGTTCGCAGCCATTTATAAATTCTTTGCAAATGAATGAATTGTTATTATTGTGACAGTAAAGTAAAACCCACTCTCCCTTCTCCTCCAGACTCTTGGCACCAAACCCATCGCCCACATCGACCACTTCCTCCCAGAGATGCTCGGCACGGCAGAGCTGGCCGAGGAGGTCAGCCTGGACGGCTCCGGAAAGCTGGTGAAGGTACGATCCAGAGATGATATAACTGCACATTTAAGATCAGTTCACATGTGTTGCAACGAAAGACTAATGATTTATAGGCGGAGTCAGCAATTCTGGAGAATGTTTGTTGTCAAAATAATTTAATATCTTCACGATCCGCTACCTGTATATACTGTGTGGGTTTAAAAAATTCCAGTGTTAATACACAACCTAGATACATAAATGGGCAAGTTGCTAGCTACGGTGTGCCCTTTGTTAGCCTACCATTTGTTTACAGAGCCTAGGCTGTGTATTAACACCAGACTTTTTTCGGGCCACACACAGTACACGCAGGTAGCGGATTGTGAGGAGATATTCACTGATTTTGAAAAAAATTACTTCGACTACAAGCGTTTACCAGAATCGCTTACTCAACCTTTATAAAATAACAATTTGAATGTACACACACTGTGGCTCCCACTAAGCGTTATGCGTTGCCCCTCACAGATCACAGGCTGCACCAGCCCCGGGAAGACGGTGAGCATCGTGGTCCGCGGCTCCAACAAGCTGGTGATCGAGGAGGCAGAGCGCTCCATCCACGACGCTCTGTGTGTCATCCGCTGCCTGGTCAAGAAGAGGTCCGTCATTTCACTAACATTATACAAATATAACAGAAGTACTTACAAAAGCTGAGAGGTTGAAACACATTTCTGTCTCGCTGAGGTGCTCTTGCTTTGGTTCATCCTGCAGGAGTGAATCAGAAGGATGAAGTGTCCTGAGAATACTGTAATAATATTTATAAACTTTATTTATATAGCACTTTTCATAACAATGTTACAAAGTGCTTGACAAATAAAAAACAGGACCAGCCAGATAAAATGAAAATAGGACATGAACACAAGAAATTTAAACAATAAAATATGATCTGATAAGTATTAGGCTAATAGAAACAGTTTAAATGAAATGATGTAGAAGATATTGCATCAGCTTTCATAAAGAACAAAGTTTTAAGAGTTTCAAAAGAAGTTAAAGGTTTCTGTGCCCGGACTCGTTGCAGATACTCTAGAAATGAAATACTCTAGTGAACATGGGTCGGTTAAGAACGTTGGTGACCAAATGGATCACCATGATAGGCACCTTACTTTAAATAACTTTTCTTGTTATCTTTTATGTCAGTTATATCTGCTGATTGTAAATATTCAACGACACTTTAAAAATGTTCAAGTTTAAAAAATAAAGCATGAATATCATATTATCTTTTTCACTAACCTTTCCTTCCCCCTCTCCTCCTCAGGGCTCTGATTGCGGGTGGTGGAGCTCCAGAGATTGAGCTGGCTGTGCGTCTGGCTGAGTATTCCCGTACTATGGGCGGTATGGAGGCTTACTGTGTTCGCGCGTACAGCGACGCCCTGGAGGTCATCCCCTCCACGCTGGCTGAGAACGCCGGCCTGAACCCCATCTCCACGGTTACTGAGCTCCGCAACAGGCACGCCCAGGGAGACAAGATGGCGGGCATCAATGTTCGCAAGGTGAGCAGACTTTGTTACATCACAACAGGCTGATGTTCAGGAAGTCACATAATGGCTCTGTTGATAGATACTACATTATATTAAACGGTAGAAATTATACTGAAGATATGATTTTGGATTCTTTTGAGTTTTGGACTATCAGACAAAACAAACAATTTGAAGACACTGACTTGGGCTTTAAAAAAAAAAGTATGACATTTCAGAGACCAAATCATTTATTCTATTAAAAAAAATATCAACAATGAACAGAAGCCAAACGTGCCAGGTGTAAACAAGCACTGATGTATTGTTTGTGTAACAGGGAGGAATCTCCAACATCCTGGAGGAGCTGGTGGTTCAGCCTCTACTGGTGTCTGTCAGTGCATTGACCCTGGCCACAGAAACAGTCCGCAGCATTCTCAAGATCGACGATGTGGTAAGACTCTAACCAGTGAATTTAAGTGTTTAATTTGTTTTACTTTTAGCTGATCTTGGATTTAGCAAAACGCTTAAAATAGACCAATTCACTGCATTATGTTCCATTCTTAAAGTGAAATCTGTTTTGTGTTGTTGCAGGTGAACACCCGATAAGAAGTGATTTGATTGTGTCCGTGTCCAGTAAGCCTGCTCGCACTGCGTGGGATCAGAACTGTGTCGACGACTGTCTGTGCACTGTTCCACTGTAGTTGTTACGTTGCGTAATTTAATAAACAAAGGCTTGTTATTTTTTTTGTGTTGACACTCCAGCTGTTGCCTGTGCGATTATTTTGCCCTATTTTAAAGGTCTTGGTGCTGTTTTTGAGGATGTTTTAAGCCCTAAAACTGCTAAAATTCAAGTTTATATGATCACAAATGTGCCTCTCAGTTTACACATTAGTATGGTATAGACTTTTCTTTGCTGCAAAAATCTAAATTTTCAGATATTTTCCATATCCCCATATGACAGAGAAAATTAATTTCTTTGAAAAAAAACAGTCTTTCCTTATTCTGACAGCTGTAAATCCATTCAGTCAAGTATAGTACTTTTTAGTTATATTTATAGTTATAGTACATAAGAATGTCACTAGGCATTGCCCTGGGCAGTTGTGTATGTGACGGATAAATAAAACTGTTGAACAACGAATTTGCAAACAAAGAAAGCAGTATAATCTTGGCATTGCTGAGGCCAGGCGGCCCTGGGCATAGACAGTATAGGCAAATGCTAGGGGCTCATCCATCCGCAGGGGGCGCCTCTACAAAAAAATAAACATTGCTGAGGCTTTCCCTGTGTTCCAAATTACATCTTTCTTTGTAACTACATACTGCAGCTGCCCTTTAAATAAAAAAGCTTTCATGCAGTATGCTACATAGGGTTTCACCATAACACTGCACTTTGAACTGTGCCCTTCATAGGTTTTATATACTTTTATTTTTGTAGGAACCACCATCGGCCTCGTCACTTCCGCTGCTAAGGATTCCAACTGTTGCTTGGTTACGGACAAACCTTTTTCAGCAAGCGGACAGCGACTGTATTCACTCCGCTTATTTTCCTGATAACCCGATTTTTTTAAAAGTTAATATAAACTTTAACAAACTGGAATAAAAGCTACAAAGTCATGGCAAATGCCCACCGGACCAACGCGCTTGTTACTGCGTGTTTCAAGACGCCGGTGGACCCGCACACCAAGGCGCCGATGGCTTCATACGAGCGGGAGCGAGTGCTGCCTTGTTCGGCTCCAGGTCTGATTGACAACCGGGACTACGAGAAGGAGGTAAAAACACAGAAAAATCCCATTAAACTGGGTTAAATCTGAGGTGTTAACACCATGTGTATATAACACCACATATTAATGTTATGCTGTATAAACTCCATACCCACTGTCTGCTTTATACTTTATCTAGTCTTGGCTACAATAAATTACGGTAACAGGAAAATAAAATGCTGCAAATTAGGAATACCATGGAAGATGTTACTTCACAGATGGACAACACATTTTTCTGGAGCAGGAAAAATGTCAATACAGCACTAATGTTGGTCAAATGTATATGGATTTATGTTTGGCCTTTTTATACTGTGTTAGACAGCACAGCACTATGGATAAAACAATAGGCTGTCAGATTTAACATCACAGAAATGTACACTTTTATTGAAATAAATTAAACATTAAAGGAATCACATTAAAAAAGTGTTAATTCTAGGTATAATTTAATAAAATCATTGCTTTAGTTAGCAATCATAATATTTGAATGGTTCCTGATTGTCCCAAGATAGTATTGTTATGTTTACTAATCTATAACTTGCAATTTACTTACAATGTGTATATATTTCATTTGCACATTTCCATTCTACAGTATACTATTTTTTTTTTCTATTCATGTATATTATTTCTTTGTTTTAGTTGGACTATTTATGTCTATTTTAGGCTACTGCTGGAGAGAGTGAGTCCAATCAATGGCATTGTCAATGGTTGTTTTAGTTGAACATATTTGGGGAATTTCTACTAGAGAAAGTGTCAAACTGTAAGCAATGTATGACAATATAATCCCATTATCTGCTAAAAAAAAAAAAACAGTAGGCTAGGTATTGTAGTTTTAGTCCAATCCCTTACCAGTAAGATTACCTGTTTCAACTGTTTTTGTTTTTATTTTAACTAAAAGATTTGACACAATATTAGAACAAGCACCATAGAGAAAAACTTTGTATTTGGTGTTTTATGATTCATACTTATAGCTCGTCTAGTTAACCGACTGACAGTTTCAGGTCAGTCAATGCGCTGAAAAGGGATTTGACCTGTATGTAATTTGTTGTCCCGGCTACCGACTATTTTTGGCCTTCCGTCTTGACTAGATTACCAGACTGCACGTAAAGTTAATAATCCCCAGACAACCACTTAACAATCCTTTGGAGTTTTGACAACAAAGCAGCTTTCCTTCCATACAGCAGGTCAATGAAACACCTTGACCAACACCTCTTGGTCGGGTTGGGCAGTATGGGCAAAATCTTCTTTCTAAGTCATTTTATTTCACAGACATGGATATATCAGAAAGATTACATTTTTTTTCTATAAATTCAACACTGTTTGTAACCACAATGTACTTCCAGCACATTTGATTATTTTCGTCTTTTACCTGGAAAGTATATTTCCATACAAACGAGAAACTGGTGCAAAGAAAAACAGACAAGTCTTGCTTCAGTCAGTCAGTGCAATATATAAAACACAGCATCACACAAACTTGTATTTGAGAGTATATCAAAAGAATACAAGTCTAGAATTTCCCTGCAAGATTTCTTTCCTTCTTTTCAAAATGTAGTTTTCTCCGCAGCATAAACAGTATTGCCAAATCTACATTTCTACCGTCACAAGGTAAACCGTCATTCTGCCCAACCCTACCTTACTGTAATAAAAACAGACGCCTGTTGGAGCGGGGTGTTCGTTGAGCTCATTGGTGGTAAGCTGCCCTTTTGTGCTCCACCATATGGGCCACGTCCCTACGGCAGCCAGCAAGGTATTATAGGCTTTAGACCAGGACTAGGGCAGCTCATACACCGAAGGCCTGGTGTCTTGTAGCTAGAAAAACATATAAAAGTCTGTTCTGAAAAATCCTGTTACAAAAATGACTTGTAGCCATTGATGGGCAATTGATCTTTCCATGACTTTTTGACCCTTTGCAGTTGGTCTATGAGGAATCGGAGTCTGATTTCTGCGAGGAGGACTATCACATGGTCAATGAGATCAGAGCAGCAGCAGGAGACAGACTGGACCTCAGTGAAATCTTCTTCTCAAACGAAGAATACTACAGCAAGCTCGAGGAGCTGAAGAAAGCCCACCTCCGCACCATGGCCGAGCTGGAGAGCATGTACCGCACCAAGCTGCAGCTCAGGAACATGGAGCCTCTGGATGGGGACACGCTGCAGACACAGGGGCACAGGTGGGTGGCCGTCGGCTCAGATTATGGAAAATTACTCTTAGGTTATTGTGATGGGTTTCTCTGTCATTGTATGGCTTTAACATATTTTGTAGCTGGTAATAAAAAAAAGGTAATATATTTTTGCCCCTAATCATGTAAAAGTTCTTACATTATTAACTTGTTGTTAAATTTTTTGGCGAGTTTAAAAAGTAAATAGTTTTGGCTGCTACAGACTTGCTGAAACTGCACTAATAAGACGTACACAACAAAAAGAAATGTGATTCAGTGATTGTACTCCTTTTGGCCTACAGGGGGTGCTGCTATAATAGAAATTACAGCACAATAACTAAAAAAGTAATTTGCAGTGATAGGGAAATTATTTAGGAATTAAACCTTATAAATTTTCCTAAAATATAGCAAATTTTCCCCCATTGTTTTCAGAATCAACATTTAGCATTAGCTTGCCTCTGAGTATTAGGTGCCTTTTCATATTAACAGTTATTCGTCATTATTATTTTTTTTGGTCAGGTTCCCGTGTTCAAACAGCATCCCGGCAGCCTCCTGTTTAAGGAAGTCTCACTCTGCCGTTGAACTGAGACGAGGCTCCAGACAAACAGACTCTTCAGAGGACGAAGACGCTGCTGTTAACGACGTGGAGAAAGGCCTTCAGCTTTCCCCCAAAGAACACATCAAGAACATGTGGAGCAACTTCAAGCTTTCGCCGTACAATCGCCACCTGACGGCCGCCTCCACACACAGCCTGCCGGGGGAGCAGAAGAGACCGATAAAGAGGAAAGGGAAGAAGAACCAGGGCCGTAACATACCAGACCAGGACCTTTGGAAACACAGAGTGACCGTCCCGAAGCCTTTCCACATGACGCTGCGTGAGGCAGAGCGGCGAAAGCACGGCGTGAAAACTCGCACGGAGATCGAACAGGAGAACGCAGAGCTCCGACGGCAGCTTGAAGACCTGACGGAATGTCAGAGGAAGTTCCGTGCCAGTCCCGTCCCGGCTCACGTTCACCTGCCACTGTACGGGGACCTGAGGGAGCGGAGCGTGGAACGACGGAGAACCACTAAAGAACGAGAAGATTCGCCTCATAGAACCGTCCAGAAACCCTTCAGCTTCCTGGAGAGGGAACGGCTAAAGAAGGAGCAAAAGCAGCTGCATAGCCCACAGCAATCTGACCAGGAGAAAGTCAAGCCCTTCAAGGCCAAGCCGGTGCCCAAGGCCGTGTACGCGGCGGCGTCCGGCGAGCACATGAAGGAGGAGCAGCTGTATCGCTCCATAAAGATCCAGATGAGAGCGGAGGAGATGCTCCACAGCGCGTCGGTGCCTCCCAGCATGTTGGCACGGCGACTCAGTGAACGCAAGAGGAACAAAGAGGCTGCAGCCGGAGTGGACAACTACTCTCACACGCCACATATCAACAAGGAGGTGCCCGACTTCGACGCCAGTTACCGACGCTTTCAGAAACACCTGGAGAAACAGAAAGAAGTGAAGCCCACGACCGCCTGCGAACCGTTTGAATTGAGGACGTCGCAGATCACTTCGCACCGTGATAGAATCTTAGCCGATATAGAGAAGGAACAGAGCAGCCCGAGGTTGCTACGCTGGCCGCACATCGACACCGCGGAAACTCACACGCCAAACTCCAGTCTGTGTTCGTCTCTGTCCGGCAGCCTGGAGGTCCTGCCTTCCAAAGCAACAGACGCCACCAAGAAACGCCACGAGGCCACGAGGTACCTGATCAGCACCCCAAACGCTGCCACCATTGTAGTTGAGATAGATTACGCTTAAGAACCCAAAATGTCCTCTTTGAACGCCAACCAAGACCCCATGAAACCCCAGAGGAAATCCCCCTAAACTGAATTTGTGTGGAACTCCTTTTCCCCGACATCCCTGCAGTTTACTCACAACCCCATATCCTGAACTATAAGCCCCCTAACCCCTCCCAAAGTCCCTAAGGTCCCCATCCAACCCAAATCGTCCTGCTTTGATGACCAGGTCTGTCTTGTTGAGTAGAAAGCTTCTGGAGCAGCGGAGGAAGGCCGAGGAAGAGGAGGAGCACTGGAAGGAGAGGCAGAAGCGCAGAGAGAAGAATCTGCAGAGGGTGGTGGTGAAACGGGCCCAGGCCAACGACCCACATACGGCTCTGTCACAGACGCAACAGACCAAACTCAAAGAATTCAGGTAAAAGGAACTAGGTTATGAGCTCAGCTGTTGTTGATTGTTATGGAAAGGATCATCATAATTCTGCATGTTTATGTTATATTTCTAGTTGTTTTTATTCAGTTTTAGTGATTTTTTAACCTATTTATTAGACTTTATTAGTCATCTTAATTCCTAGTATGGTCTTTTATTTGTATTTTTTTTTTTTACATTTTATTTATCATTTTATCTATTTTACACCCAATATAATTTATTTGACTATTTATTGAAATCATTGAAATATTCCTGAAAGTAATGGGTTGGTCTGTATATGAATTTGGGTGGAGGTGGTGTGGTGAGATTGTTCTTGCACTTTTCATTCATTTTTTATTCCGTGAAGCACTTTGTGTTGCCTTCGCTGTGTATGAAAAGTGCTGTATAAATAAAGTTCTGATGATTAATTGATTGATTCTCTGCAGGAAACAGGATAACCAGCGGAAGAAGGAATACCAGCAGGAGATCAAAGAGATGAAGCAGAGAGTGAAGGGCAGGCCGCTGCTGTTGGAGCAGGTTGCTCAGGTGAATATCAACCAGGGGACACATAAAGAATCTTACATGTTCTCCTGAAGTGTGACTGTTAGGGTTTAATGCGAAGCTGAGGGTCTTACTTAAGGAAGTTGAACTGAATCGCTAAAATGGTTTCCTTGGTTGAGGAAAAACGTCAAGGCAAATACTGCAGTGAAATACATTTTTCAGCAAAAAAATTCTAGTTTCCATGGAGACTGTTCCCGTGCGCCCAGCTCCTTGTGATATCGTTATTATCGTCTCACAAAGTTGGTTAACAGTAAAAATGGCAGGTGAAAAGAAAGCAAAAAATTATGTTTTATGGAACATCAGTGGAATACAGCCTCAGAGTGGACAATTTCATTATTAGTAATTATGGGATGCATAAATATCAGAGGCGTTGACCTAAGAATATCTGAGTAAAACTATATTTTTCTCAATGTGCTTTGATAACAGACGAACGCCAAGCAGACGGCAGAGAAGCGCTACACAGACGCTCTGCACGGCTGTGATCTGACTGAGGAGTTCGTCAGCAGCAAGGCCGTGAAAGCAGGATCTGCTCGCAGGACGTCCCCCTCCACTGACAGCAGACAGAGGTAAAACCATAGACTTTACGAGGTAAACCTGTAACTACACTGTGGTGCATGAGGAGATATTCACTGATTTTAACAAAAAGTGATTTTGACAACAAGCATTCTCCAGAATCGCTGACTTCACCTAGAAGCAAAGTATTGTATGGAGATTTAACAAAAGCTTCCAACAACATAAACAAAAACAGAATTAAAATCTTATGTTTACATTTCTTGATTTCTAACTAATTTAAACCTGCAGTGTGTAGAATTTTGGGATTTTTTTCATAGCAGACTTGGTAGAAAATAATTATAATATCCATAAGTACGTTTAATTTTGTGCATAATAGCTGAATTTTTTGCCAAAAAAAATAAAAAAAATAAAGGGTCTCCCTCTGGACCAAAGCATGGGCGCCGCCATTTTTGAAGCGTCATAGTTGGAATGTCATCAGCTCTACAGAAGCACAGAATGGAACCACACTGAGTCCATCAGAACTACCAGTTGGAATGTTCTTAAAGAATTTCTGTTGCTTCTCTAAACGGGAGCCATAGAGACGAACTGTTGTGATGATTTCATATTACACACTGCACCTTTAATCTCATTTAGTAATTGGGGGTTGCTCACAGCTTTATTAGAATAATTTCCTGTTGTAGTATAACATTTGTTTGTGTATTTTGGATGAATTAGTGCAGCTTTATTCAAGGCCTAATAGTCTAATTGACTCTCTTCTGACTCTGAAGCTGACTGTGTTGTTGTGTTTGCTAGTGAGGAGCCGGACGTGGTGTGTGAGCCGGTGACCTACAGGAAGGTTTTCCTGGACGATGAAGATGATGAAGTGGCTCCAGACAAAGGAGAAAGAGAGAAAGACTCAGATGAAGGAAGTTACCATTACTCTGACGATCACGAGAACTATTCTGACGACAGCGAGCATGACATCGACACAAAACAACAGGAGGCAGGGGACTGATTTCATCCAGTGGTTATTAAATAAGTGGCATAATGTAATGCTTTGTTTAAAGACTCTAAAGAGACCACTGAAGAAGAGGAACGCTGAAAATTAGGCTTCAAATTCCTCGACTGATAATTTTTTTTTTTTTCAATATTTCCTTTTGGGCATTTTTCCATGCTTTATTGGACAGAGTGGAGAGTCAGAGATGAAATAGGGAGAGGGGAATGACATGCAGAGAAAGACCCGGGCCGGATTCTAACCCGGGGGTTCTGATGCTACAAAGACTCAGCCTCTATGGTGCTTGCTCTAACCACCACACCACGGAGCGCTTGAATTTTATTGTAAATATTGTGCATATAAGAATTGAAAATGTGAAATATTTAAGTTGAGGTGCTGAGATTTTGGACACATTTGAATCATATCATCAATTAGTTTCACACCTAAGGAAGTGATTGTGGACACAGCCATAGGCCTTTTGCACAGTGCGCATGTTATTTTAGGAGAATGTGTGTGTGTGTCGCTATAAAACATTAACTATGTTTCTTATCATACAGTCACATTGCTATTACAGCGTCAATAATGATTATAAAATGTTTATGGATTTAAGTTATTGGATATATTGTAATATGTATCTTACATAAAGGGAATACTATTCTTTGTTTTTTAGTCATCATGACCTTGTTTATGTCACAATGGGCCATCCACATTAAAACCATTCATTCAAACACAGCAACTCATTTGATTATGTCATGAATTTAAGTTTGATATAAATACACTTTAGATAAGACTATGAAATGATATGTATGAATATTTCTTTCTATAAGAAATACTTTTTCAGTCATGTTGTTTATGTAACACTACAAAAGAGTCTTCATTTAAATAACTTATTTAGTATTTATAATATGCATTGCTTTAATTAAATGTTTTTCCTACTCATCATGACTTTTCATCATGTCACATTGAACCAAGTACAATAAAACAACTTTTTAAACGATGACTCACTTGATGTTGTCAAATGGATTTCTATTTATTGCTATGTGTGAAATACTTTTATCATGTCACATATGAAGGATTGAAATTCTGTTTCTCTCACACCACGGTGTTGGCATCTATTCTATACCATAACAAAACAAAACAAGGGTTCAAAAAATACAATGGATCGTATAGAAGAAAATAAGTACAACAAGTTAAACATTTACAAGTTATATTCATGTCTTCTGTCAGTGGTCAACCCATGGAACTATTATAAGAGGGAGGGAAGTTGATCTCAGATTTTCCATCCAAATTATTTATTGTTCAAGGACAATTATACAATAACATGAGGAATAGCCTGCAGTCAGTGAGGAAAAAACAAACATGAAAAGATGATTGTAAAGGCATTGTACATGTTCAGAGTTCTGATGGCTTTCTTATTTGTCAATCCTTTAAGAGATTCAAAATATGCGTTTATGTCTTTTGTTGGTTTATACACAACACAAGAAAAACATTACACTCATAGATCATGAATCAGAAACTATTTGTCATAAAGGTGTGGTCCAGATTGACTGACAGCTATACTTAGCCTATGACACGGTGATGACGACAACAGCGGCTAAGCCAACCCGAGGCCGGATGGGGCGGGTACATAGTCCAAATTTTACGCGGCGCGCGGCGGGGCCGAAGCACCGAGAATGAATATCCCGGTCTCAACCGGTTCCAACCGGTCCGTGTCTGGAAGCACGAGCTTAGAGGAATAGCCACATCTCTGCTCTGCCTCAGTGTGTGCGAATAGAACCAGCAATAAAACTAACCAGAGTGTTTACATTCGTGATTATGACCCGGAATACCGCTCTAAAGTGTGACTCTGAGAATCTGTGTTGTTAGCTTAGCTTACAGTGACTTTTACCATTAGCATGCTAAGTTGCTATTAGCTCTGTTGTAGGTAGGAGTCGGCTGAAATCACTGAAAACTGGAGGAGAAATGTTTCAGATTGGCTTTAATGGGCTATATTAACCTGCGGAAAGCCTTATAATACGACGCCAATACTCGATAAGTATCCGGGTATAACGCTGTTTTTAAAATTATCATCCTGTGGAAAGCTAACGTTAGCTTCCTGCTAGCAGCAGCAGCGTAAACGTGTGCCATGAGATAAAAACACAGCACAACGGCTTCTTCAACCTTTCAAGGAGGTTATTGTCTTCGGTATTCAACTGCAAGCCAAACCAGATAACAGACAGTTGTTTTCTTTTCAACGAGCGGACACAACACACCAGGTAAGTTCACTGTAACTCACCTGGCCTTGGCTAACGTTAACTAACGGCTACATGAACTGAACAGGATTTAACTCTTTGTATCATCTTGTTTCTCCTAAAGTCAGATTTCAAATTGTTCCCAGTATTTTTTTAAAATAGCGCTAAATCAGTCAGTGTAGCTGTGGTGATTTGAGTGCAGCCAGATATGTCAAGACTCTCCACGCGGGGGCGTTGTTTCCTGTTGCACAATTCTGATTTGACCACGAGGTGCATTGACTGAAGCGTGAAGCTGTTTGAATAATAGAATGTCGATAAAAGACATCGAACAAGAACAACTTGTTTCTAGACAAACTGAACCGAAAGGGAAACGGCAAGAGGGTTTTATAATGAAAAATAAAATTATCCCTATTGTCTCAAGAGTTACTTCAGCAGTATAAATGACAGTGCACCAATTGAGTGACATATTAATATAAGTATATAAATACATAGAAGACAAAACACTGCAGTGCTCATGGTAAAACACTTGGCTCACTTCGCCAATATATTACTGCAGCCATTAAATGCCGTTTTGTATATTTTAAATATTAGCCAAATGTAAAAAGTGATTCTAATACTAGAATATAAATGTATTAATCATTTATATTCCAACATGCAATACTTTATAACACTTTAAAAAAAACTGTTTATTACTGTTTCTCGCATACACACATATCTTACGTATTATCGTTTCTATGTTCTTATAGTTTCTTTATGCCTATATATAGTTCCGTGGTAGAATGGGAGCAACTGTAAATTGACCCAATTTCCCCCGGGGATCAATGAAGTATTTCTGTTCTAGCTTCTAATCTTAAAAGTAATTTCTCTACCCGTTGATGTGTGTGTTTTTTATATATATATATTTAGTTTGTATTATTTGTTGTACCAAGTGCTTTTGTTGAGGTTGAAATATAATATCATTTGTCCTCCCCTTTCCACAGAAGCTCTATGCCAGCAGAAATGACGATGTTGGCCGATCACCCAGCAAGACAGCTGCTGGACTTCAGTCAGAAATTGGACATCAACTTGTTGGACAATGTCGTCAACTCCATGTACCACGACATTGGATCCCAGGTGAGGAGGGGTGGGGGCAGCTCTCTGTTGCTATGGGCTATGTGTCGTCAGGGCAAAACTTTTGATTGTACCTTTCCTGTTTAAAAGTGGAGTCAATGATTCTGGAGAAAGCTTGTTGTCAAAATCATGTCCGTCTAAATCAGTGAATATCTCCTCACGATCTGCTACCTGTTCGTAGTGTGTTCGTGCTAAAAAAAAGTATTGTGTTAATACACAACCTAGTCTCTGTAAACTGGTATGTTTAAAAATGGAGGCCCTCCACTGATTGAGTCATTTTGACAACAAGCACTCTCCAGAATCATCGACTCCACCTTTTTTGAATGTTTATTCCGACAGCATCATAAATTAAAGATGTGTTGCTTGGATTAACTGTGCAGCTACAACAGGACAATTGGTCAAATATGATGTACAAACTTAGGGGAAATATACCTGAAGTTTATCATTAAAACCTTAAATACCTACTTCAGCGGTGGAAATATGAAGGTGTATTGAACTCTCAGATCTTATGTAGTATACATGTGAAACATTTTTAGAAATCGGTTCATCCTAGCCTGAAAAAAGGAAGAGTGTTTTATGGTCTCACTGACTCACTCTACATTTTACCATGTGTGACATCTTTATATTATAAAAGCGATTTTATAATGATTGAACGCCTGTTCTGTATGGGTGAAGTACTCATTTAAGATTCAGTTTTTAAAGGTTTACCGTGTTTCTCTCTTGTAGCAACGAGTGGCCCAGGAAGTCCTCACCAATCTGAAGGACCATCCAGATGCCTGGACGAGGGTCGACACCATCCTCGAGTTTTCTCAGAACATGAAAACTAAAGTAAGCACCCGACTGATGTAAAGAAAAGCTACACACTCACACCAGCTTCTTGCTGACTGTCTTCAGGGATGATTTTAATAATGTGATCTGATGTGTATCCCTTTATCCACATCAGGCATAGGCTGTCAGGGTAGTGAGGCTGCTCTGCTTATTGGATTTTTCTTCAGCTAATGGAAATTCGCTTTGTTTAAATCTGTTATCTGCAGAAATATTAGATTTTCCATTTCTGCTGCATCTTTCGTGTGACGCATTTGGTGTTGTCAGTGCTGTCAAATGTTGATTTCTGTTGACTTTTTTGGTGGCACTTAGTTTCAAATAGGGATGTGTATTGAGAACCAGTATAAATTGATACAGTACGGAAATATTGATATGCTCTATGACAAACAAAGGCCATTGTGTAATTGTGGTATGGTCCATGAAAATTTCTTATATGATAAGTATTTTCTAAGAAGCCATACAATAATTTTCACTGAATAATAAACAGTGTAAAATGGAAGACATTAAGTTTTAATATTAGGGATGGTCTGTTTTTGCTGACAGTCCGTTATACATTTTGGGCTGTACGTACCGTAGCATCAGCAGGGATGTATGGCAGTGCAAAATAGTGTTTGAGTGTTCAGTTCTTGTTTGTTGTTAGTCAGTTCTTGATGAGAAGGATGTGTTGTTGTGATGCTTTTCAGAACTTTAATAAGTGTTAATGTTTCTTTCAGTACTATGCACTTCAGATTCTGGAGACAGTCATCAAAACACGCTGGAAGATTCTCCCCAGAAATCAGTGTGACGGTCAGTTTAATGATAATGAACCAATTATAAAAAGACAAATGCTATGTGCCTATGCATAGAAACCTCCTTTATTTATGTATTTTATACATTTTCAGGAATCAAGAAATATGTGGTTGGGTTGATCATCAAGACTTCTTCTGATCCTGCCAACATGGAGGTGAGTTTATATTCATGTTTTATACTTTGCCATGTAAATTAACTTCTTGATGCTTATTTATTTCATTGTATAAATTTATTTATAAGTGTTTCTGTAAATGTCATTAAAATTGCATTGTAATGTGCCCCATAAAAGCAGGTTTTCCCATGACTGTATTTTTGTTTTTTTCTTCTTACCTCTGTCTTGCTTTTTGTAGTTGTGTAGAAAACATGCACAAAATACAACAATATTTTGGTCTTGATAAAATGCATTTCTTGGTTAGTAAAGAAACTGATGTCACCGTGTGTGTTTTTTGTTCCTTTGCAGAAAGAGGGAGTCTACATTTCCAAACTCAACATGATCCTCGTACAGGTAAATAAAACATTTGATTTTGACACAAATAAAAAAAATTGACTGACATGATATAGTGAAGCTAGTGACATGGAGCTCTTACCACAGTTTTTATTGTAATTGCTGCAATTATGCTTTTTTGTCACATATTGAAAACCATTAGAATAAAATATTTAACACCATTCTATAAAAAATGTTTAGATCCTGAAGCAGGAGTGGCCCAAACACTGGCCGACCTTCATCAGTGACATCGTGGGCGCGAGTCGGACCAGCGAGAGCCTCTGTCAGAACAACATGATCATCCTCAAGCTGCTCAGTGAGGAAGTGTTTGACTTCTCCAGTGGACAGCTGACCCAGGTCAAGGCCAAGCATCTCAAAGACAGGTAACCGAGGACATGAGGAGTACATCATCAGTCAACTATACTTTCCATAATCATTCTTAGCACCATGCTAGAGGTTATTACAGGAGGATTTGTTAATTGTTTTGATTTATGATAAACAGTTTTTTTTAAAACATGCCGAAATTGCATGTTTTAGCACTGTGCATAGTCTTTTTTTAATTTATACAATACAAAAAAAGTCTGTGTCCAAAATCTGTTCTGTAAAACCGTTGGACACTTGTAAAGATTAAATAAATATTTTAACTCTAGCATTATCCGACATCTCCCCCTGTAGTGTCCCACCTTCATTTTGGAACTGAAATACTGAGTGTTCTTTTCTACTCTTGTTTTTCAGCATGTGCAACGAGTTCTCCCAAATATTCCAGCTGTGCCAATTTGTGATGGTAAGATGCAGTAAAAGCATACAACACTCACCTATATTTAGTTTAGGTTACCGCTGTCTTTTCTCACATGTCCCACTGTCTTCTTATTATTCTTCTGTTTAGGAAAACTCCCAGAATGCCCCACTGGTCCATGCCACACTGGAGACGCTCCTCCGCTTCCTGAACTGGATTCCTTTAGGTTACATCTTCGAGACCAAGCTCATCAGCACTCTGGTCTACAAGGTAAACCTGAGAATAATCAAAACTTTAGGTGAAATGTTTGTTAAATTGAGCAAATCCCGATAAAGGTTTTTTTACTGGGAGTTTTTTCTCAGCCGAGCCAAGGGTCTAGGGGCAGAGGGTGTCATACTGTATGGAGTGTAAAGCCCACTGAGGCAAATTTCTATTTGTGATATTGGGCTATACAAATAAAACTGATTTGATTTGATTTTCAAATAAGAATGAGATAATTTACCTTTATTGTAACATAAAAAAGTTACGGAAATGTGTCTGTTGTAGCACACACTAAATCAAAACACACAGTACAAATAGACTAAGTAAACTTGTAGGAACAAGAAATATGGCAGTGCGAGAAGTAGAAACGTGAAAATATATTAAAGTGATCATCAGTGACTTGACCTGTGATATTCTTGTGTTCTCAGTTCTTGAACGTTCCCATGTTCCGCAACGTGACGCTGAAATGTTTGACGGAGATCGCCGGCGTGAGCGTCAACCAGTACGAGGAGCAGTTTGTCAACCTGTTCACACTCACCAGCTGCCAGCTCAAACAGGTACAAACACTCACACACACACACTCACTCACTCACTCACTCATTCTCTCACACACACATATTCACTCACTCGTTCTCTCACACACACATATTCACTCACTCACTCACTCACACAAACACAATCTGCAAGCTACACTCTGTGTCAGAAGTCCTCTGGGACGATGATCTGACTCAATTTGAGTTTTGCTAAAGTGAAACCAGTTTGTTTCTGGGAGACATTGTCCCTGTGGTGGGATTAATGCTGGACAGACTGGTACACACACACACACAGAATCATTTTGAGTGATTCTCAAGCCACTAACAAGCCCTCTCCAATGATGTTCTACCTGTCGTGAACCTGTGTATATCTCAACAAATGCCGGTGCAGGAAGCCCATAATTCAAAACCTTTGCGTCACTTCCCGTTGTTGGGTCGGATCATATTCTCACTGCAATAGAACCGCACTAGGGTTCAAGTATACGGCCTAAACGTTGCACTTGTGAACGTGACCTTAGATCTAGCTTTAGCTGAACGGTGTATCTTGGGTGGTCGGTCTCACGGCTCAGTGGTTCCAGACCAAAGTTTATTTACACTAAAGTCAAAGTCCTCAAAACAAAAACACACTATGGAGGCAATTACGCCAAAGAAATTCAGACCAAATGAGGTTTGAATGTAAATAAATAAGTTTGAGTGTTGTGAAGTTAATGCTTTGTGTTTTGGTTTAGATGCTGCCTCTGAACACTAACATCCGACTGGCCTACGCCAACGGGAAGGATGACGAGCAGAACTTCATCCAGAACCTCAGTCTGTTCCTCTGCACGTTCCTCAAAGAACATGGACAGCTCATCGAGAAGAGATCCAACCTGAGAGAGACACTCATGGAGGTAAATCAAATCAGTTTTATTTATATAGCCCAATATCACAAATAGACATTTGCCTCAGTGGACTTTACATTCCATACAGTGTGACACCCTGCCCTTAGACCCTTAGCTCGGTAGATACAATACAATATGTACTGTATTGGCCCTCAGGGAAATTTGTCTTGGACACACTCACACGATCTGCAAACTACACTCTGTGTCAGAAGTCCTATGGGACAGTGATCTGACTCAATTTGAGTTTTGCTAAAGTGAAACTAGTTTGTTACTGTGAGACATTGTCCCTGTGGTGGGATATATGCTGGAAGGACTGGGACACACACACATACATGAATGCCTTGAATATGAACAAACAATTCAGCACCTATTGTACCAATCACAACAATATATTGCACATAAAGTATTGCACACATCTCGTGGCGAAAACTGGAGGACAACACATTTTTTTACTGCTTAAACTTGAGTTTTGTAACATGTGAAAAAGATCAACCTCTGTGAATGTTGAGTAAACAAACCTACAGACCTCAGCTGGTGGTGTTAGTCATTTCCACCTCTGCTTAAGGGTTGTTATAAAAGAAAACTCCCACTAATCTCTATGAGCTGCTTTTCCGGCTCTCTCTGGTTTTTCCTTACGTGTCGAGTCCTGTGTGACACACTTTTGGGACCGATTACACCACCTTCTCCTGTGACCGTTAGTCCACTTATATATAAGTACTTAACATTGAGGTAATTGTTTCAGGGGGAGACTGAGATATTGCCAACAAGAGAAAAGTTTAGTTGAGATTATGCTATAGTTAAAAAAATATCAAATGTTTAAAGAAATGCCAAGCTTAGGACTTCCGGCTTGGTGAAACGACATGTAGGGTCGCATCGTCTTGAGCTCCTGCAGATTTATTTATTTGTTCAATTGTAAGGCACTTTTCTCACCCCCACTACGGTTCAGCAGTTTTAGTGAACTTTTATTTAACACATTTGGTTTATTTTCTACTACTTTCATGTCGCCTAAGGCGAAAAAAGGGAAAAACAGCATTACGCCTCACCTGCGGCCTGTTGCGCGCCCTCGGTCCCCGACCCCTCCTGAATCTCCCCCGCTGAGTTTACCGCCGGAAACTATGGATGTAGCCTCGCTCAGAAATGAGCTTTTGTCTGCTCTTCGTCTTGATGTCGCGGCAATGTTTAAAGCCGAGCTCCGGGAAGCCTTGGCTGAGACCCTCAGTTCAATTAAGACCGAGCTGCTAGCCTTTAAAACGGAGCTTTCTTCCAGTTTGTCCGCTGTCCGGCAGGACGTTGCTAGCTTGAAGAGCACTGTAGCTGAAGTGGAGCTGTCCCTCTCTACATGCACTGATGACATCCTGGCCCTCCGGGCTAAAGTGGAGCACTTGACACAGGAGGCGGCTAAGATGGAGGATAAATGTGATGATTTGGAGTCCCGATCGCGCCGCCAGAACATCCGTATCATCGGTATCCCGGAGGACGACCCTAACTCGGCATCAGCGGCTAACGTTTCCAAACTATTGATGGAGGCTTTCTCACTCGTGAAGGAGCCGCTGATCGATAGATCACACCGCGCTCTGGCGCCAAAGCCCGCACCGGGCAACCGCCCCCGCGCCATTGTCGCAAGGCTGCACTACTATACTGACTGCAACGAGATCCTCAGAAAGGCGAGAGAGTTACAACGGATTACTCTGCGCAACATGTCCATCTCCGTGTTCCCGGACTACACCCCCAAGACGGCCCGGGCTCGCGCAGCCTTCACCGAGGTTCGGCACCTCCTACGAGGCATCGATGGAGTCAGGTTTGGCATCCTTTTTCCTGCACGGCTTCGTATCACCTATGCAGGTGTACAGCGCGACTTCACTTCCCCAGAGGAGGCTAAGACATTTATTAAAACACTGAATAAATAGAGTGTTTCAGTTCACTCTACAGAAGTTCTGGTGAGTTGTGAAATGACTTTTTCCCTATAGCTATTTAAAGCCTCCAGCTGTCACCTAATATTTTTGTTTATATTGGACGACTTTGACATTTGTCCAACTCCATTTATGGACACTAAGTATTTTTGGTGACTTTTGTAGCTGTACTGTTTATATTTTATATTTTTTTAAATATTTTTAGATCTGATTGAAGTTGGTAACAATAGCCTACTTAGGTTTGTGTGCCAATATGTTCTCCCTTAAAAAATATATATAAATCACATGCCACTAGCCTTGTTATTTTTGTTGTGTTCTTTTCCATTACAGAAGCTAGTGGGTGTGTGTAAATGCATGCATACACGTTTCCCAGATGTATAGTCAGTGGGAACATGCATATTTTTATTTATTATTTTATTTTTGTACAATCTAATTTTCAGTTCTGCTGTGCCAATGCACCATAGTTATTTCAAGTGCCTTATATTTAATATTCAATGTTTAGAGTTAATGCTCTGCAGAGTTCTATTTGTTAGTTCTAGCTTATAAGTCGAAAGCTTCATTTTGAAGATGGCTCCTGTCGGAGTCTGCACTGCTGCTCCCATCGTTTGGGGATGGGTTCAATTGATGTGCGGGAGGGTTTGGGTGGGTTGTGGTTGTTTCTGGTGTTATGTCTCTGTATCATTACTTGTGTTTTTTTTTTTTTTTTTTTTTTTTTTTTTTTTTGGCCCTGGGGTATCTCCTCTTTTCATCTACCATCTCCATTCCTGATAAAATGCAACCTTTAGATGACTAATACAACTTGCCCAAACTCAGACAATGGATCCATTACTAGATTTTTAAGCTGGAATGTGAGAGGTCTGAACAGCCCCATTAAACGATCTAAAGTACTTTCTCATTTGAAGAGATTGAATGGCGACATTGTATTCTTACAGGAAACGCATTTACGTGATAGGGATCAAGTTAGACTTAAGAGTCCATGGGTCAGTGATGTCTTTCACTCAACTTTTGATTCGAAAGCTATAGGGGTAGCTATTTTGGTTAATAAAAGGGTACATTTTACCGCTTCTAAGATCATAGCTGATAAGAATGGGAGATATATGATTGTCGCAGGCCTTCTATACCAGAATCCGGTTTTATTAGTAAACGTTTATGCTCCAAATTTTGATAACCCAGATTTTACAAATAGATTATTTGCCACCCTGCCTTTCCTAGACACCCATCTTTTAATTCTTGCTGGGGACCTTAACTGTGTTATGAATCCAACACTGGACCGCTCCAATCCCCGTACTCTCAACCAATCTTCCATGTCTAAATCAATTTCTGATTTTATGCTCCAAAATGGGTCTGTAGACCCTTGGAGATTTCATAATCCTCAAACTAAAGCATATTCTTTTTTCTCCCAAGTCCATCAATCCTATTCCCGCATTGATTATTTTTTTGTTGATGGTTCCCTGGTCTCCAACGTGACCTCCTCCGAGTATCATTCAATTGTTATATCTGATCATGCTCCTCTTAGTCTCAATATACAACTTTCAGGCCAACCCCGTTTCTCCTCACCCTGGAGGTTTAACACTTTGCTTTTGTCTGATGATGCATTCAACACCTTTATATTGTCCTCAATTGATGATTTTATAACTATTAACAAAGATGACTCTGTCTCTTACTCATTACTATGGGAGTCGCTCAAAGCCTATTTGCGTGGTCTAATTATTTCTTACTCAGCTCATCTCAAAAAAACCCGTAAGGCCAGGCTAAATGAACTCCTAATTAAAATCCGGGATATTGATGGACAAAATGCCATTAACCCATCCCAGAGTTTAGTGAAACAGAGATATGATCTGCAGGCAGAGTTGGACCTCCTTACAACAAGCGACGCTGAGCGACTTTTACTACGTTCTCGTGCAACTTATTATGAGCATGGTGATAAACCGAGTAGGCTCCTGGCTCACCAATTGAAACGTCAAACTACTTCTAGACTAATTCCACAAATTAAAGATTCCTCTGGCGCGCTTGTCTCTGATCCCACTTCTATAAATGACACCTTTAGGGATTTCTATTTCTCCCTTTATGAATCAGAATCATCATCAGACAAGACAGAAATGACTTCTTTCCTCCAGAATCTTGATATCCCCAAAGTTGATCCTACTACTGCTAATGAGCTTGACGCACCTTTGAATTTGGAAGAAATTAAATCATCTATCAAAGCCATGCAAAACAATAAAACACCCGGCCCCGATGGATTCCCAGTTGAGTTTTTTAAGAAATTCTCTAATAAGTTGGCCCCTCTCCTCAACTCTGTCTTTAACGAATCCCTAGAACGTGGTTCATTGCCCCCCACTCTAACCCAAGCGTCCATATCCCTTCTTTTGAAGAAAGGAAAAGACCCTACTTCTTGCGCCTCGTACAGGCCTCTGTCACTTCTTAATGTTGATGTTAAGATTTTAGCTAAAACCTTAGCAACTCGTCTTGAAAAGATTCTTCCTGTCATCATATCAGAAGAACAGAATGGCTTCATCAAAGGGCGCCAGTTGTTTTTCAATGTCCGAACACTTTTAAATGTAATTTTCTCTGGTCATTCCGCCTCAACGCCTGAAGTTGTTATTTCGCTCGATGCTGAGAAAGCATTTGATCGGGTAGAATGGCATTATCTTTTTGAAGTTCTACAACAGTTTGGCTTAGGGAACAGGTTTATTTATTGGATTCGGCTTCTGTATACTAACCCTCAAGCCAGTGTCCACACGAATAATTCCCGGTCTAAATATTTCACATTGTCACGCGGTACTAGACAGGGCTGTCCCCTCTCCCCCCTACTTTTCGCTTTGGCCATAGAACCCCTCTCAATTGCTTTAAGATCCCTCCCCCACTTTCACGGCATTCCTCGTTCTGGCATTGACTTAAAACTGTCTCTTTATGCTGACGACCTTCTTTTGTATATATCGGACCCCCTGACTACTATCCCGCCAATTTTATCATTGCTGGAGAGATTTGGCTCTTTCTCAGGCTATAAAGTTAATCTACTTAAAAGTGAATGCTATCCCATAAACACCTTAGCTTTACAACTCAAACAGTCCGATATTCCTTTTAAGCTCAGCCCCTCAGGGTTTAAATATTTAGGAATTAATGTTACCCGTACCTTGCCTTCTCTCTATTCTGCCAATTTTGCCCCTTTGGTTACCCAGCTTGGACTAGATTTCAAGAGGTGGAATTCTCTTCCTCTGTCATTGATAGGTAGGATTAATGTGGTAAAGATGAATGTCTTGCCAAGATTTCTTTTTCTTTTTCAGTGCACTCCTTTATTTTTGTCCAAAAAGTTTTTTAAGTCTTTGGATGGTGCTGTTACTTCCTTCTTGTGGGGAGGTAAGACTGCCAGGGTAAGAAAGTCATTACTGCAAAAATTCACATCTGATGGTGGTCTCGCCTTACCAAATTTTCTTCTATATTATTGGTCAGCACAAATACATAAATTAACTTACTGGCTTCAATCTCCAGAACTATTATGGTGTAAGCTTGAAACCCAGTCGTGTTTCTCCTCTGCACTACCGGCTTTACTCACATCTTCATTGCCCATTAACCCCTCCAGTTTCACTAAGAATCCTATTGTGCTATCTGCACTGAGGATTTGGTCCCAATTTAGGCGCCATTTTAAGTTTTCCTCTGCATCCACTCTGATGCCCATAGTGAACAATCATCTATTTCCCCCATCTGTTGGGAGTATCTCCTACGTGTTATGGCAGAATCGAGGCATTAAAGTTTTCAGAGACCTTTATAAAGACGGTACTTTTGCTACTTTTTCAGACTTGTCTAAAGATTTTAATTTACCTACATCCCATTTATTTATGTATTTTCAAATTAGGCATTGTGCCTCCGCTCTTTTTTCATGTTATCCCTCCCTCTCTATTAACCAACCATGGGAAGACCTTTTGACCTTAAAACCTCAGCAGAAATCACTAATATCTAAGATTTATGACAAACTCATGGCTCTGGAAAACAATTCCACTGTCAAAAGCAAAAATGCTTGGGAGCGTGAGCTTGGGGTAGATCTGACAGATCAATGGTGGGATAAGGCTGTGCATAGTATACGCTCATCTTCTCCTTGTGCCAGGCTGCAGCTTATACAGTTTAAAGTGTTACATAGAGTCCACTTTAGCAAATCTAGATTATCGGAAATTTACCCAAACGTTGTGGACCAATGTGACAGATGCCGCGCCTCCCCTTGTAATTTGAGTCATATGTTTTTTCACTGTCCCACATTAAATAGATTCTGGAATTACTTTTTTATGACCATGACAAAGGTTCTAGGAGCCCAAATTAAAACAGACCCCTTTATCGCAATATTTGGAACCCCATCTCAACAATCCCATATCACAGCCTTACAATCAGAAACTTTAGCTTTTACTTCCCTTCTGGCAAGACGCCGTATTTTACTCATGTGGAAATCCCCTAATCCCCCATCTATTCAAATCTGGCTCCAAGATGTTATGTTTTTTTTAAAATTTGAGAAAATTAAATTAACAGTGAAAGGCTGCACTAACAAATTTACAAAAAAATGGTCTTCTTTTATAAATTACTTCAATTCGCTATCAACTCTGGCCCAAAACTGAAACCCCCCCCCTTTTTATTTATTTTTATACTTTCTTTTAACTGTGTATTTGTGATCCCTACTTTATTTAGTCAATGCTTGTTTTTTTTTTTGTTTTTTTTTTTTATCATGTATATTTCTACACATTTTTGTATGAAAGCCTATTATTATTATTATTATTATTTATTATTATTTTTTTTCTTATGATATATTTTGATTCCATCTGGACTCAGAGACAGTTGTTCCTTGTGTTTGTTCTTGTTGTTTATAAAAATGATAAAACCCAATAAATAAATTTGAAAAAAAAAAAAAAAAAAAAAAAAAAAAATGCCAAGCTTCTCCGTCTCATAACATTGGTTTAGAATCACGTGAAGTGGGTCATCATTCATTTACCCAAGATATTTAGCAGGTATTTTCCACCGGTGTAAAAGTTCATCAATCAGAGTAAATAGTTTTTACTACATCGTTTTTTAACTGCTCAGATTATACAAAAGGTAATGTTTTGTTGTTGTTGTAGCCAGACTGAACCCCATCTTTTCCCCTCAGGCCCTGCACTACATGCTGCTGGTGTCTGAGGTTGAGGAGACGGAGATCTTTAAGATTTGTCTGGAATACTGGAACCACCTGGCAGCAGAGCTCTACAGAGAGAGTCCCTTCTCCACATCCAGCACCCCACTGCTGTCGGACGTCCCGCCACGCAGACACCTCTACCTGCCTGTTCTCTCCCAGGTGAGGGCCTCACTCACACTCCAGACCCTTTTTATATAGCCGAACACAAAGACCTACAGGAAAACCTTCAAGCTCTATAAACGGATGTATTACCCAAGTTAAAAATGAGCTGTAACGAAGGATCATTTTCATTTAATTGATCAATCTGCGTCTTTAAGACGATTGAGTATTTTGTTCAGAAAAATACATGTCTAACCAGCATTGCCAAACCTTAAGTTTAATTTTACACAAAACAATAAAAAAAAAAAGCAGCAAGTACTTGTTTTGATGTTTATAGAAGACCACTTATGCTTTTCCATCTTTCCTGACCTATAAATGTTGTTACAATGACAGATAGTAGTCTTAAACGAACACCATAACGCACTACCTCACTAATGACAATTAAATGGTGTTTATTTATAGATTCATCTGGAGCTTTACTTTAGAAAACTAATATCATGAAGTCACAACTCACATTATCAATGTCAGAAGAACAGTGCTCCCCAAAGGCTCAAACAAAGGCTGTCACAGACTCTCACATCCTGCTCTTCCTCCTGTAGGTGCGTTTGCTGATGGTGAGCCGCATGGCCAAACCAGAGGAGGTTCTGGTGGTGGAGAACGACCAGGGCGAGGTGGTCAGGGAGTTCATGAAGGACACGGACGCCATTAACCTCTACAAGAACATGAGGGAGACGCTGGGTGAGTGGATACAAGGAACTGTGTCAGATCTGCAGGGCTTTCTTTAAAGGTGGAGTCAGTGATTCTGGAGACTGTTTGTTGTCAAAAAAACACTTTGTCAAAATCATTGAATATATCTCATATCTCCACTACCTGTCTATACTGTGTGTGCGCTTATACACAGCCAAGGCTCTGTAAACAGCTAGGTTGCAATTGATTTTGACAGCAATCATTCTCCAGAATCACTGACTCCACATTTAAGTAGTTTTTCTCTCAGAGAAACTTATATATGATCATCATTTCCTTAGACTGTATGCTAAGCAAACTGCTTCCACTAAAGTCATAGTCATTAGGAATTAATATTAATAAACATATTCATCCCTCTGTCTCGTCTGTCTCTGTCTCTCTTTGTCTCTCTCTCTCTGTGTGTCTTTAGTGTATCTGACCCATTTGGACTACGCGGACACTGAACGCATCATGACGGAGAAGCTTCATAACCAGGTGAACGGCACAGAGTGGTCGTGGAGGAACCTGAACATGTTGTGCTGGGCCATCGGCTCCATCAGCGGGGCCATGCACGAAGAGGACGAGAAGAGGTTCCTGGTCACTGTCATCAAGGTGGGACACGCGGATATTAGGCAAAACATTTGTCTGCCCATTTACATGTGATATCTAGCATGTCTTTAATTTATTTCACTCTTTCTGAGTTCATATTAATCATATCAAATTCTTTCTTTGTAATCCTAGAGCATTTCTACCAAACTGGTTTCTGACAAAACACTTGTTTGTGTGTGTGTTCAGCTCGCTAGGGGTAAGAGAAGTAATAAATATAAGCAGGTGTAGTTGGTTAAGTTGTTTGTTTAGGGCATGTGGAAGCTGTTCAAATCAAAATAAACAAATATAACTGAAAGGGGACCCATAAAATATCAAGAACTACACTAACTAAAACACAGGAAACGGCACCCTCTTTAGCTTGTGAAATTAACTAAGGAATTCTGATAAGTATGGTGCAAAAATCAGTCCCATCAAAGCCTGGCACAGTCCCCAGGATGCTGTCTAGTGCTTCAAAGAGTCTGTGTGTGTGTGTCTACGTTAACTTGTGTGTGATCGTGACCAACGTTGACTGATTTTTGTGTCTTGTTCTCAGGACCTTCTGGGCTTGTGTGAGCAGAAGAGAGGGAAAGACAACAAGGCCATAATCGCCTCCAACATCATGTACATCGTGGGACAGTATCCGCGCTTCCTCAGAGCCCACTGGAAGTTCCTCAAGACCGTCGTCAACAAGCTGTTTGAGTTCATGCACGGTGAGAAATGTTTGAATTGCTTTTGCTTTTGCTTTTGCTTTTGCTTTTGCTTTTGCTTTTGCGGTTGGAAAGACCAAAAGTTATTGGTAAAACAGGTGCCTATCTGAAAAATGTCCTACCATTGTTCAAGTAGCGTTTTTGTTTTGTCCATGTTGTACAGTACACCATTGTTTTGTTCTGTTATTATTTTAATGTGTTGTGCTCCATACCATGATGCTATGGTCAAGAGCCGTAAAAAAATAAAATAAACTGAAAGAGACCAAATTCTCTATTTGGATCAGTTCGACTGTTATTTCGAGGACTTAAAGGTGCAGTCAGAGATTTTGGAGAACGCTTTTTGTCAAAATCTGTGTGTAAATCTCCTAACAAATCCGCTAGTTGTCCGTACTTGGGTTGTGCTGAGAAAGAATTCCAGTGTTAATACACATCCTAGGCTCTGTAAACTGGTATGCTGCGAGCTATTGTGGGCACACTTTGTTTACACACAGAGCCTAAGCTGCCTATTAACATTGGATTTTGTTTTCAGCTCAGATATTCACAGATTCTGATTCAGGGGATTTTGTCAACAAAAATGTCTGACTCTGCCTTTAAATGTATCTTTCTTTTGTGCTCATTGTCCTCTCCTTCTCACAGAGACTCACGACGGAGTGCAGGACATGGCGTGTGACACCTTCATCAAAATCGCCCAGAAGTGCCGGCGCCATTTTGTCCAGGTGCAGGTGGGCGAGGTGATGCCTTTCATAGACGAGATCCTCAACAATATCAACACCATCATCTGTGACCTGCAGCCACAGCAGGTCAGTCCTGTCTTACTTTGATATGTTATTTGTTTGTTTATTTTAACAGGGACAGCGCAAAATGTAAAAACAATCGCACCAGAGTTATCAAGTAGCTCATTTGCATCTGTAGTAGTCACAGGAATTCTTGTCAACATTATAGAGGGAACTTTTCTTTCAGTATTGAACTATGGTGACATCAGCTGCAAATCTGTTTCCACCTAGTAGAGCGGGTCGGGTCAGAGCGGCTCAGAGCGGGACAGCTCACTTTTAAGAATCTCGTGGTGTTTCCACCGCCGACCCTACCCTTACTGGTGGGGCGGGGTTTAGGCTGAACTGCGATAGCCGCCGCCAGAATGTGGGTCAAACTATCGGGCTGTGGAACTACTGTGGTCAAGCCAGCGGTCTCTCGTTTTTGCTTGGTCAAACCAGCCGCTTCTTTATTTATTCCCCCCGTGTTGTTGTGAGCACAGAGACGGTTCGGTGCAACTGATAGAGAAAGTGAGCGAACATTGCTGGCTGCGGCAGCTACGTGACTAGCAGTGGGACATAGTGTAGCCAACTGATTCATTTAATGACGAGGAAAACCACCACACAATAAACAGTGCCGCGCTCACATTTTCGCCAAAACACAAGACTCTCTTCACTCTAGCCGGGATGACTACACACGACGGAAATGATTCTTTCGACCAACTGTGGTCAAGCCAGCGGTCTCTCGTTTTTGCTTGGTCAAACCAGCCGCTTCTTTATTTATTCCCCCCGTGTTGTTGTGAGCATGTATTTACTACTATCTATGGCGTAAACACACAGAGACGGCTCGGTGCAACTCATAGAGACAGTGAGCGAACAGTGCTGGCTGCGGCAGCTACGTGACTAGCAGTGGGACACAGTGTAACCAACTGATTAATTTATTGACGAGGAAAAACACCACACAATAAACAGTGCTGTGTTCACATTTTCGCCAAAACACAAGACTCTCTTCACTCTTGCCGAGATGACTACACATGGTGGAAATGATTCTTTCGACCAATCAAATGACGGCAGTGTGTAGCTCCGCCTTTTTGGCTTCCTTTTAGGCGGCTAGTACCCCAACGGAGGAGTACTGAGATTAGGAGCGGCTCAGAGCGGTTAGGTCCCAACTTTTGGCAAATGAAAAGTCAAACTACCCGGACCGAACCGCTCCGACCCGCTCTACTCTGTGGAAACGAGGCATATCACTCCGCAGTTCGATGTATTACAGTTGATAGTTATAATACTCATCATTATGAGCTCTTTACTAAGGTTAGCTGGCCCTCTCTCTCTGAAAGGCGAGATATACTTGATTTTATATTTTTTTTTACAAGCTTATGACCTTATTGTTGTCTTATGTGCCCTTTATGATTGGATTACATTGCATGTGCCGACTGTTTTTACTGAACTTGGAAAATTCGGTATTTCTCACCGTGCACCTGCGACCGGGAATAACCTTCAGAACAATCTAAACTCACCTAATTTCTATTCTTAAAAACATTTTTATTTACTTCCCTCTTTTAATACCTTTTTATTTTCATTGCCATTTATTCCATGCTCTTATTTGTATCTTTTGTCTACTTTTTCTCACTTGGCGTTATTGTAAAGGAGGTTCCTCCTACCTCAATATATTATCAAGTTAAACAAAGGTAACGAATGAATGAACAAACATCGACACAACATGCATTTTTAGCGCTGTCACAAACTCTGCCTTCAGTTTTTTTTTATACAACTTTTCTTTGTTGAATTTTTGGCAGTTTTTACTTGAGCATATATAAATCATAATCACAGATTCAAAGTTTAAACATAAAACAATGAGCAAGCAATGCAATAAGTCAATAGATAAAATAAATATAAGAATATACATATAATAAAAAATAAAATTATAATGAATAAACTCTTCCTTCTGGTCTCCACAGGTCCATACGTTTTACGAGGCCGTCGGCTACATGATCGGCGCTCAGACGGACCAGGCCGTTCAGGAGCTTCTAATAGAGAAATACATGCTGCTGCCCAACCAGGTGTGGGACAGCATCATCCAGCAGGCCACCAAGGTGAGGACTGAGCCACTATCATCCACCCATGTTTCCTTTAAAGGGGCACTGTGTAACATTTTAAGTAATTTATTTGCTAAAATCAATATCCTCATTCATAAATATGTCCTCATTGGTGTAAAATCACCTCTGCCAATAATCTGAATTATCCTCCTGAGCGGAGAATTACAAATATTAATATTACATTTTGTACATTGAGAGGGTAAGTCTTATGGAGGAATCCATGTTTTTGGAATGTCATCAGGTGCATTGTTTAAAATTTAGAATTGTTCTTGTCCTTGAAGGCCACTGTAGCTTCTGTTATTATTCAAAAGGGTTGGGGTTACCCAGGGAGCCTTGCATTCTAGAACTTTGTAGAACTTTCTTGATGATGTCATATTACACACTGCACCTTTAAAGGTGGAGTCAGCCATTCTGGAAAGCGCTGGTTGTCAAAATCACTTTATGTCAAAATCTGTGAATATTTCCTCTCAATCCACTACCTGTACTGTGTGTGAAAATCTAGTGTTTTTACACAGCCTAGGCTCTGTAAACTAGTATGTTAAGAAAAGGGTCCCGTGGTAGCTAGCAACATGTCTGTTCTAGGTTATAAATTTAACACCAGATTTTTTTTTTTTCAGTGTAACACAGTACGTACAGGTATAGATTGTGAGGAGATATTGACAACAAGCGTTCTCCAGAATCGCTGACTCCACCTTTAATACAGCCTGTAGCCTTCCTTTGTTTAATAATGGCTTCTTATACTAAATTGTGAGAATTTAGTATGACAAATTACACCTTGAGGTGGAAGGCTAGTTCACTTCTTTTATAGACTTTTTTCTGTAAGCAGTTTCACATCTAGTTGTCAAATAGATTTATTCTGTTCTTTTTAATAACTTTATCTGTTTCTATCTGCAGAATGTGGACATTCTGAAGGACGCGGAGACGGTGCGTCAGCTGGGCAGCATCCTGAAGACTAACGTTAAATCCTGTAAAGCCGTCGGCCATCCCTTCGTCTCTCAGCTCGGGCGGATCTACCTGGACATGCTCAACGTCTACAAGTGCCTCAGTGAAAACATCTCCTCGGCCGTTCAGACAAACGGTTAGTTCCTTCTGTCTGTCTGTCTGTCTGTCTGTCTGTCTGTCTGTCTGTCTGTCTGTCTTAAAGTGGCTACGTGTTTGTGTTCATTCTTTCCCTTTGGACAAAAGCGGTAGTGTTGTTACGACGCCAGCTGTTGTTCCTGAGTGAGGAACCCGGACAAAGCCATTAAGAAAAACTTAATAAAAATATTAGCGTTCTTTGCACTGATGGTCTCGTTTGCTGTAACATGTCATTTATGTCCGTCAGAGGAAAGAATTAGACACTTTCAAAAATATCAAAAAGTTCCTTGTAGCAATTCAAATCAGTTATTGCAAGTTTGATGAACTGTCTCTGTTTGATGTGTGCAGGTGAGATGGTGACCAAACAGCCTCTGATCAGGAGTATGAGGACGGTGAAGAGAGAGACACTGAAGCTCATCTCTGGATGGGTCAGTCGATCCAACGACCCACAGATGGTGAGTCGCTGTTTATCTCCCCCCCAGTCTATTCTGTCATGGAAGAGATTTATTTTTTGTTAAATCCATGTTTTTTTCATGGCCTATTTTTAGATTTTTTTTTCCACACAAATCATCCTCTGTATTTAATTTAGCTGTGGTTCAACAACAGAGAGAAGATGCGACCAATTCAGCGAATGGAAAATTGTGCTAAGATGTTTGGACTTTCCCAACAACAGTCATAATGTTTATTATTAGAACCTAAATTAGAAAGATGTTTTGTCTACTGTAACCAAAAGATGGACTAAACTATTTAATGATGATAATGTTTTTCTAAACCATTTTTCACCTTGTCATTCTGACTGGTAGCAAATATGTTTCAGTCAAATTTCTGGATTTAGAGGCATTTAGATATAGTGAATTGACTATAGAGCTGGATGGATGGATGGACACAATATAAATATTTCATGGTAAAATCATGAAAATTCAGCTATAAATACATTTGCACTTGCAGCCTTGTCAAATTCAGTGCCTCCTCCTCAGTGGAGGCCACTGGCCAAAATGGCTGCTACAGTGACTGTAGTTCATGGGCCCCACGGTCCAAACATCATGACCACTGGGGATAAATATGTACTACACACACTTCAGCACTTATCCACTTCATTTGTGTTTTTAATATGATTTTAATGGAATCAATCTTACTATTGCATTTGATTATTTACCCTTTGAGGTAAAATGTCACTGTTTTTAGATGTTGAAAATCCAAGTCAAATGTACAGCCAAGGGCCACTCTGCTGCCTACTTTTACCTTTGAGAACAAGTTCTGGATTTAGACACATTTAAATATAGCAAATTTACTATAGAGATAGATAGATAGATAGATAGATAGATATTTCATTTCATTTCATGAAAATTAAACTTGTGTGTTTGTCACTGTGTCCCAGGTGGGAGAGAACTTTGTGCCCCCCCTGTTGGAGGCGGTGCTCATAGACTACCAGAGGAACGTCCCGGCCGCCCGCGAGCCCGAGGTCCTCAGCACCATGGCAACCATCGTCAACAAACTGGGGGTCCACCTCACGGGGGAAATCCCCAAGATCTTTGACGCAGTCTTCGAGTGCACTTTGAACATGATCAACAAGGTCCGTTGGAGGGTTTTTAAATCATATTTTGCATCTGGTCACTTCATTGAAACATTTTATTGGAGTATATATACCACCCCTTGTTTTCGAAAGGGTCCTCAGGAAAACAACAAATTAAACAATTAAAATACAGAAGTTATTAAACTACAACGACACAAAAAATAATTGCAAAGACAAGTACATACACATACACACAGAGCTCTCCCCAAAATGACACCCATTGCATTACATTAAAAATAAAACAAATTAGTACGACTGTCATATATACATTACAGTATTAAGAAAGTGAATGCACCAGCTGAACAAGATACAAATCTGAAAGTAAAGTTACAGTCTTTTAAACTGTGTGTGTTTTCCCTTCCTTTCCTTCAGGACTTTGAAGAATTCCCCGAACACAGAACCCATTTCTTCTACCTCCTTCAAGCGGCGACGTCCCAGTGCTTTGCAGCGTTCCTGTCTATCGCCCCGGCCCAGTTCAAACTGATCCTGGACTCCATCATCTGGGCCTTTAAACACACCATGAGGAACGTGGCTGACACAGGTATGAACGGACTCACAGCCTGCGTTACTAATACTACAGCTGATCATAACAAGTATCTAGTTAGTTTGCATGCAGTAGGCATACAATTGGGCCTAACGTTTAACATATATATTTCATCATAACATCGCGCCTTGGAAGTTGCAGAGATTTCACACACAAGTATAGGGACTATGGGAAAGTTATTGAATTAGAAAAACTGTTAAGTCAAAAGCTGAATAGATGTACGTGAATGTATGGCATTGTTGCGCTAGTGTATTATTGCTCTGTTGTATGTTCAACCATTTGAACTATTCTACTTTTGCTAGCTGTGAGTTATGTTTTAGCGGTATATGTAAGATTTGTTTTTGGCCAATAAATATTTTGGATTTACTCCCATGTAAATACCATAGTTGCACTGTATATACATATGTAGATTCTTAGAAGTACATTTGCACTTGCAGCCTTGTCAAATTCAGTGCCTCCTCCTCAGTGGAGGCCACTGGCCAAAATGGCTGCTACAGTGACTGTAGTTCATGGGCCCCACGGTCCAAACATCATGACCACTGGGGATAAATATGTACTACACACACTTCAGCACTTCTCCACTTCATTTGTGTTTTTAATATGATTTTAATGGAATCAATCTTACTATTGCGTTTGATTATTTACCCTTTGAGGTAAAATGTCACTGTTTTAGATGTTGAAGTCAAATGTACAGACAAGGGCACTCTGCTGCCTACTTTTTCTTTTAAGTTTAAGTCTTTTTTTTTGTTATTGCATTTCTTTTTAAAAAATTAAATTAAATTAAATTAAAATCCTTTTTTTTTTCAACTCCGAAGTTACAGGTAGTTTAACTGCGTGGGAGCAGTGTATATTGTTTAAGTTTGTGTGATCATCTCTTTGGTCTAACGAGTGTCCCCTTGTCTCCCTCAGGTCTCCAGATCCTGTACACGCTCCTCCAGAACGTATCGGCAGAAGAAGCCGCAGCACAGAGCTTCTACCAGACGTACTTCTGTGACATTCTACAACACATCTTCTCTGTGGTCACTGACACATCGCACACTGCAGGTAAACACACATCTGACTCTGGGGGAAGATCTATATTACAACCCAAAAACTCAATATATTTATTAAAATGTATGTTCAATAAAGCAGAACTTTTCCAAATGGATAAAGCTCAATATGTGAACTAGACAGACATTTTTCCCTGTTCTTCGCTTTGTAAAATGTGGATTGTATTTAGGCCTCAAAGGCCATTGCCAGATAGACAAACAGAACTGAAACATCCTGGCAGGGTGCAATGGCAAATTTAAAAAAAAATCTTTGCGCCCCAGAGAGCCCCGCTGCTATGTCTCCCTGCTAGAGGAAAGACTGATGGGTGTATGTTTTATGTTGTATTTGAGCACCTTACCTATGAAAATATTCTATCATTATTTGATACAAGATTAAACTTTTTGAATTGAATCAAAAAAAACTTTTGTTAATTTGACAAACGTATCGTCCCCTCTGCCCTGCTCCCTGTCTGCAGGCCTGACGATGCATGCCACCATCTTGGCCTACATGTTCAACCTGGTGGAGGAAGGGAAGGTCACTGTGGCTCTGAGCGCAGCGAGTCCCGCCAACAACCAGGCGTACGTCCAGGAATACATCGCCAACCTGCTGAAGACCGCCTTCCCACATCTGCAAGAGTAAGTATAGAAACAAGTTTTCACTGATGCATCCATTTTAGTTTGAAGCAGCTGTAAAGGGTTTTTTACTGGGAGTTTTTTCTCAGCCGAGCTAAGGGTCTAAAGGTGCGAACACACTAGGCATTTTACACGCGTAAGATTTACGTGCGTAACGCAGCTAAAATGTTGCTTGATCATTTTGTGTCAAAAATGGTTATACGCGCGTAACATGCCTAGTCTCCCTCCCGATATTGTATTTCCCTTATCAACCATGGCTGATTAGACCCGACACAACAGCGTGCATGTCCGCACAAAAACAACAACAACACGGCCAACAACTGTGCCAAAAGACAAACTGAACAGCACAAATAGCCTAGCATTAAAACAGCATTGCATATTCACGGCAGCTACATAACAAGCACAGTTACAGCAGCATCGGTGCACGGCGGCACAACATAAAGGCAAGTAGCCAAAATTACCCTACCTGGCTGTGACAGGGGACCGTGGCTGGCGTAGATCAACACCGGTGCTTCGCTCTACTTGTCGTGAAAGTCCCGCGGGCAGTCGTCATGTTTGGGTTCATAATATGAGGCGCTAGCCGCCCGCACACAACAGGGTGAGTTAACTAATGCTATACGGCGCTAACTTTGTTTATCGGCTAAAGCACAGCCGCACATATTCACTGAATTAACCAGGAAGTCCATTCTCCTGGTTTACTTTCCCCACGTCTTCTAACCCCGAGCAGCTTCATACAGCACCGGCCGCCCGCAATACATTTTTCTCCTCGGTGTCTCTCATTAGCCTCTGTGTACAGTACACTGTTCTCCGACCCTGCCAATGTATGTGACGTCGGGTCAAGCTCAACGCTGATTGGCCAACGCGGCTAATCGTCTCGCGTAGGAGCAACAAAAGTAAAAATTTTTGAACTCCTCGCGTAACTGCGTAATATATACGCGCGTAAAAATGTTGCTTTAGCGCGAGTGAAAATGTTGCTTTAGCGCGAGTGACGCATTTATGCGCCATGTACGCGCGTAAACCAATGGTTCCCTATGGAAAAGGGGCGGATTTCATACGCGTCTGTACGCATGTAAAGTGCCTAGTGTGTTCGCACCTTAAGGGCAGGGTGTCATACTGTATGGAATGTAAAGCCCCCTGAGGGAAATGTCTATTTGTGATATTGGGCAATACAAATAAAACTGATTTGATTTCTGTAACTCCCATCTGGTGACACTTAATACACGATGATTGATGTTAATGTTAATTCATTGTACTTCACCAAAGCTGCCAAAAGTATTATTTACAGTTAAAATCAAATACATATTCATTATTAGAGGGATGAAGTTAATGGAAAGATTCTTGTGGTTAATTTCACCGTCTTGTCTGCAGTGCCCAGGTGAAGGTGTTTGTAACGGGTCTGTTCAGCCTGAACCAGGACATCCCAGCCTTCAAGGAGCATCTGAGGGACTTCCTCGTGCAGATCAAGGTGAGTGAGAGTGACGAAATGGAAAATGCACCTGCACAAAGTTTACTTAAAAAAATGTGGTGGTTTTTCTCTACAGTTTTGGTAAAATGTGTTTTTAATGTCAGTCAGAGTGGTATTAAAAAGTCTTGCCTCTAACTTGCCTCCAGCTGCAGGAACCCTGTCATTAAAACATGTTTGTCATCCTCATCATCAACCTTTATTTAAACAGGCAAAAATTGCTAAGAAACAATGTCTTATTTAAGCAATGGCCTGGTAGGAGGTGAATGACCTCCTGGGGGGAAAGGGGAGAGGGAGAGAACAAGACAACACTGTACTATAGCCAGTAAAATCACACATAGACAACAATAACATATTCAACATAGCAACAGAAGTTAGACAAACAGCAGTAACATACAGCATAGCAATAGATAAATGTACTAGATCACGGTGAGCTTAGACTGAAGCAGCTACAGGTCTGCTTTATACATTTTGTTAGGGCCTGTTTGAAGAGTCTAACAGGTAAAGGATTGTAACTTTAGGGATTTTTGAAGTTGGTTCCAGCTGTCAGCGGCCGCAAACTGGAAGGAGGAACGGCCCAGGGAGGAGTATGCCCTAGGAGCATTTAACAGAATGAGGGTGGCAGAACGGGTGTTGTGTGTAGGGTGGGGGCGCAGGTGAAGAAGCTGAGTTAGATAGGGAGAAGTGAGACCTAGAAGAGTTTTAAAAACCAGCATCAGCCAGTGGATGTTGCGCCTGATGTCCAGGGGTGGCCAGTTTACCAAGGTGTAGAGGTCACAGTGATGGGTCCTGTACGGGGCGTTAGCTGCAAAACGAATGGCCGAGTGATAGAGGATGTTAAGCCGCTCAAGGGCTCCTTTACGGGCGGACCTGTAGATGACATCGCTGTAATCGAATAGTGAAAGGACAGTCAGCTGAACCAGGTTTGTTTGTAAATCAACAAAGACGTTACATAAACATAAATCGGAAGAATTTGAGAATAATAATAACTTATTTTGATCAGAGAGACTTTCTGGAAAGTTTGTATGGGTGCTGTGGGGAAAATGTAATTTTGTCTGAACTGGAATCTTAAGCCTAAAGCCTTTTTAAACTTTTATGTTCTGAGCCATGCTGATCCTTCTCTCCTTGTGTGGTCCTTTCAGGAGTTTGCTGGCGAGGACACGACGGACCTTTTCTTAGAGGAGAGAGAAGGGTCTCTGCGCCAAGCCCAGGAGGAGAAACACAAGCTGCAGATGTCTGTGCCGGGCATCCTCAACCCTCACGAGATCCCCGAAGAAATGTGCGACTGAAAACGCCAGCGAACAGTTTGTACTAAACTACAACAACAACACAGCTCTGACGAAAGGGGAAGGGTCAAGAGAGAGCAAGGATGCTTCCTGTTGATCAATTGTTTTCTTTTCAAGTGTGTTTGTGTGCGTGTGGGTGTGCGTGTGTTTTTTGAAAAGAGAATGAGGGGCCACAGTAAGGACCCCAGCACTCGGTTGTACGTCGACCAAATCAATGTCAATATGTAAATGAGACTTGTCCCCTTGATACCCCCACTCAACCCTAGCGTGGATTTTTCTTTTTTTTTTTTTTTTTTTTTTCCTACAAACTTATTTTATACAAAGACTGTTTTTGTGTGTAACATGCCATCTTTTGTTATTCTTGATTGCTAATTAAAAAGCTTTATGTTTGGCCAATACAGTTCTTTTACACTTGCATGAAATTGAAAAGACTTAATTTTTAATCCCTTCTTCAAACCCCCACTCCTCCCCCTCAATTCTCCTACTTGTTAATATGTAATATATAATGTTGAAACACTTGCAATGGTTAGTTGACAGATTGCTCTGATTTCAGAAGTGCCATGTGCATGGTGCAGGACGAATGTGATGCTCAAGGGGTCGACGTGTACTCCCTTGCTTCCTTTGTTGTCTTGTTTTCGGTTTGTCAGTGCGTTTATTATTGTTTTTTTTGTTTATTTTCTTTTATTCTGACTCTGATAGTCAGATCTTCAGTTGGACCGCTCTGTGTTTGGATGAGAAGGAAGGCTCTGTGCATATCATCCTGTTTGTAAAGCTGTCTTAGTACTCTGAGAATATAAAGTTGGCTATTTTTACAAAAATATGTGTGAGTGCATTTCTGCTTCTTACCGAACGTGTGGATAATACGAGGATTTTCGAAGATCAGCGTCCAGAACTTGAAGTCTTCTTGTAAAAGACATATAGTTTATTCTTTAGAGATTTGGAAATATATTTATTGTTTAAATAATTTGACATTGTATTTGGTTATTGATAGATTGAGATACATCTGAAGAAATAAACTGAAGTTGATAAGATGATTTTCACAGCAGACATTTTAGCTGTGTCCCCCTTCCACACTAAACTATAGGTGCAATATCATTATTACATGCTGCATTATATGATGCTTAGTGATGATATTAGATCCAACTGTGCATTTCCTTTTACAACACACCTTTGGATATGATTTACTTTGGAAAAAAACATAAAATAAGTTTCATCTTATTAAATGGTAATTAACAAATTGACAAGGCCATCAGAGCAGATCAACCTCTACATTAAAAGGTTTTGGACCAAACACATTGGCTTGCAGAGATTGTGAATGAATGAATGATTTTATTTGACCATTTTGATATAAAAAACATTTTCAGTTCGGCATGTAAAAAGTTAGGGTTAGAATTATTGGAATAATTGGATAATGAGGGAATGATAGTATTATGTATTTATGCATTACATTTCTATAAAATATTAGAAAAAGAAACATTTATATTTGATATACGGCAATGTTTAATCTTTAAGCAAATAGACACCAGAGAAAATGTAAATTAAAACTTTAAATATAACATTAGAATATCAATATTTTATTATAGTTTTTAAAATAAAACTAGTCATAGCATTTTAGTTTTTAGAATTGACATTAATATTTTAATTGTATTTTGCTTTAATTGTTAGATTCAAATTAATTTAAATTATATTACAATATTTATTGTATTATTATTTTATCTAAAGTGTTAGCAAATATAAACCATAAACAAATGAAAATCAAAAACATACCTGTATTAATTTAATGTGGATTTGTTTTGTCAAATAAAAAATGAAGTTTCAATAATTTAGTTTTTATTATTTAAATTATTATTTCAGTTTAATTTTTTGCATTTATTGTATTTATGTTATATGGAGTATTTGCCCTTGAGATAGCAGGAAAAAGGTTGTAAACATGATGTAAACATTACTTCACATTTGAGAGATATCGCGAGACCGCCGAAGAAACCCGAACGGGAGGAGGAGACAGTACGGAAAGTGCCGAACTGTCGTCGTCGTCTCCCCCCTCCCCTCTCCTTTTTCAACATGGCTGCTGTGTCTGCTCTCCCAAGCAACGCTCAGATTGGACACTGATTCGGTTTCTTACCTTCCTGCAGTGCCTCTTCAACTTTTTGGTTGTACATTAACTTCGCTTGGATGCAGATCACGTTATAGACATTTTTTATACCCACCCTGGTCTAATTTAAAGTGGAATAACCTTCACCAAATCACTCCCTCATTTGCTTTTAACTGGGCCTATTTTTTCTATTTTTTTTTTCTTGCTCCCAGTGCGATGGTTTGAGCCGGGGCACTTTGCTTTTCTTCATGAACAATGTGTGAAAACTGCGCCGAGCTGGTGGAGGTATTAAATGAAAGTAAGTAAAAATAATTTTTAATATTTCTCATACATCCACTTAGCTGCTAGGTGAGTTAGCATCTTAGCATGTTAGCTCCGGAGGGCTAGCCACATATAACTTTGTGTTTTCTCCAATTAGCTCAGCCCTTTTATTTTAAACTTTTACAGCCACAAGAAAGCGAATGTATTGGCATTAATTGCTGCTCATTTTACACTCGGTGACAGCCATGTCTTCGTGTGAAAACTCACTACAGACTGGCAGTGTTTTTGGGGCCCTGTCTGTCAAAACACCACCCCGAAATTGCCTCAAATTTAATATTATCCATCAGTTTTTATGTGTGACATTACGAGGTTTGACTGAAAACACGTGGGCAATGTTGAATGTGCTGCACAGGTGTGTTTTTTATACAGGATGCATTGCACGGATGTTGGGCAGTTAGCCTCAGTTAGCTTGTTTTTGCAGCCTTGACTTTGTTTGATGTGTTTGTCAGCTCAGTCTGCGCTAAGCTGTCCACTCACTCTGCAGGTGTTATGCTAAGTTTTGCTGCACATTTGAATATATACACCTGTGATATGATAATGCATCCATACTGTACGTTTTTATATTTATGTGTATTGTTAAAAGGCACACATTGGGCTCTGACAGTGAGGATTTCATACATTTAATAATAATAGGCTAAGATGGAGTAATAGAGGATGCATTTACTGTGTAATAACAATAATGCATCCATACTGTTAAGAGTTTCTTTCTTATTTCTACGAATCAAATGCCCATGTTTTGGCTTTGATAGTGTAAATATAAAACATAAGGGATGCATTACTCTATAAAAATAATAATAAGACTGCATTAACACTAACTTTATTTTTATGATTCAAATGCAAATATTTCACCTAATGTTGGCTTTGATAGTGTTCATAGATTTAATCATATTGACTTGAAGCGAAATATTAGGGGTTGCAGCATTACGCTATTGTAAAACTTTCCCTGGTAGTTTCGCTCTGAAGTGCAGGCAGAAATCGGGACAACACAACCCATTGTTTCATTGTTGAAAGTCAAAAATGGCCTCCTTAATGTCAGCAATGTGCTCATGGTTAATGCTGACACGAAGATGATGTACAAAAGTATTGTTGTGTGTGTTTTGAGGATTGTAGTTGAATGATAAAGGAATATTAATGACTGCAACCAGGTATATTATATATATATATAGATATTGGCACAAAGCACATTGTTAATCCTCAATGTGTATTTTTTATTGTGTTTTCTTGCACTCGCTTTGTAGGTAAAATGAATACTAATCCTCCTATAAAGTCCTGTTGTTGTCTTGTAACATGCAGTGCTATAGGCTATAACTTGAATTTAAGCAAGACATTTTTTAAACAAGGTTGTCTTTCAAAGCTTGAAGTATATCTATTATTCTACACTTCCTAACCAAGCCTTGCTGAACTTTATTGGTGTCTGGAAAACGAAATAAATTATTTTTTTATGATACAACACTATTTTTTTTTAAATTGTGCAGTGATTTGCTGGATTATATGTCGTTTTCTTGGTGTGTGTCAAAAAGTGAGTGAAAGTTCCTCCCATCATGCACCTGACTGTAGCTTGGGCTCACTAATTCAAACTAAAGATACCAAATAATTTGTTTGATGCTGTGTGTGTGTGGTTGTGTGTCTGTTTGTGTGTGTGTGTGTGTGTGTGTGTACAAGTATTTAAATCCAATCCAAGTGTGCGAGTGAGATGTAGCCACCTGTTTCTGGTCATCGTTCAATGTAAAGTATATGGCTAAAAGTATGTGAACGGTCAAACATGTTAGACATGTGTGTGTGATAGCTAAACGGCCATGGGCGTTATGCTGCTGTAACGCCAGTAAATGTCATATGTGAAGACTTTCCTCCTGATTTGAATAGCTTGGCTGCTGGAGATTCTCTACAATAGCGTTATAATATAACACCTTTGATACAGGAGACACACAGATCGGGCCCTTCTTTATATCCTTTATTTTACCAGGTAAAGGTAATCGCGATTAAAATCTCTTTTATTAAGGTGGAGTCAGCGATTCTGGAGAAATCCTTGTTGCCAAATCACTTTTTCTCAAAATCAGTAAATATCTCCTCATACATCTCATCGGCTACCTGTCCGTACTTTGTGTGCACTGAAGAAAAATCCAGTGTTAATACACAAGCTTGGCTCTGTAAATGATATGTTGCTTGCTACGGTGGACCCCTTTGTTTACATTCCCTTTGTCTATGTATCATTTACCAAACCTAGGCCGTGCATTAACACCAGCTTTTGACAATAAGCCTACTCCAGAATCACTGACTCCTCCTTTTTTTTTTGAAGAGACTTGACCAGGCAAGAAGGAGACAGTTACAGACACTAAGTAACACTCACATCAAGACAAATACAAGTGAAAATGTAGCTTAAGTGCAACAGGGAAACTACATTGAAATAAATTATTGTTTTAAAAAAAAACATTTGCCATTTCTAACAGTCTGATTTCAAAATCTTTACAAGGGCTTTTATATCACTTAGTCACTAGATCCTGAAGTTTGCAGTTTATTCCAGGAAGAGGAAAACTTAAAGGTCTTCTTACCCAGCTCTGTCATCAGCAAAGTGCCCAGAGATCGTCACCCATGGGAGAAACGGGGACATTAGACTTTTTTTCTTATGAGGCTGGAGTCCCATTAAATATATGGTTGTTGTTCTGACACTTGTTTTATAGGGATTTTCATTTGTTATTGGTCATTGGTGATTTTTATATATAGTATATCTGGTTGTATGTGTGTGAGAGTGTTTAGTGTATATCAGAAGTGTGGACTCAAGTCACAAATTTGCTAAATATACAGTCTGAACTAGAGATAATCCAAACAGACCTGCAACAAGAATTAGGACTTTTAACACGTATGACTCAGGATTTCCCTTGGGTAGCCTTCATCAGTTTGAATGAATGAATGAAGAAAAATTAATGAACAGATTCATTTAGTTGCCAGTTGCCACTATAATAATATTATTATGTCATTACTGCTATTGTTGTTGCAGTGACTTCATTGCCCTCCCGGACTCCACTCTTTCATCCTAATTTGTACGAGTTCTTTCCATTTTACTTTTTACAATGTCCTCTGGCCATATTTTGCATAAACGTTGTCTCATCCTATCCCTGTGTGCCACCACCCCTGCTTTTTCCTCTTTGTGACTGGCTGGTTAATAAAGATAGCATCATCCACCACTGCCTCAAGTCTTTCCACAGTAGAACTGTATTCTTGAGCCTTAAGTCTATTGTACTTCTTCGTCTTCCAACAGGTGCATTTCTGGCTGCCCCTAATGTATTTGAAAACAAGGCTGTTAACTTTGTTCGTTCTGTGCTACTGTAGAAACATGGCGGTGCAACATGGTGGCACTCCCCCCTTCTATATAGATCTAAACGGCTCATTCTAAGGTGATACAGTTTTTTTTATTTTTTTTCAAGCAAGTATACACAAATTTGTTCTTAAAAAGCGACAATAAATTTTACACACCTGCACCTTTTAAGACTACCACCTGCAGTGTAGTTTAATACAATTGCTAAACAATACAATAAAACAGAATAACATTGCATGAATGCTAAAGTCTAACATCTTTCTTGCCTTCCTGCGTTTAAAGCATCTCAAAACATGTTTAAAATGGTCTAAATCAATATATGATATCAAAGCTGGGAGTCTCTCCGCTCTCCAACAAGCTTATACAAAAATCAAGGCTCATGTATAAAACAGTCTCCATGGCAACAGTCACTCAGTCACGGATTTTTTTTATAGAACGTTCTGGCAGAGAACTGCTGTGATTGGTTCAAAACACACAAGAACCAGAGCATTCTGTAGCCCACCTCCATTTAAAATACATTTCTGTAAAGTTAAATGACTCAAAAACTCTTTTTCAGATGCTTGCTATCATGCAGCTAACTCCCCAAATGACATAGTTAGAAGGATTTTGTGGATTTTGGTTACCAGGGGGCTTTAAAGGTCAAATAAATTCCCATGTTCTATATACACTCAACAAAAATATAAACGCAACACTTTTGTTTTTGCTCCCATTTTTCATGAGATGGACTTAAAGATCTAAAATTCAATCCAGATACACAATATTACCATTTCTCTTAAACATTGTTTACAAATCTGTCTAAATGTGTGATAGTGAGCACTTCCGCTTTGCTGAGATAATCCATCCCACCTCACAGGTGTGGCACATCAAGATGCTGATCTGACATCATGATTAGTGCACAGGTGTGCCTTAGACTGTCCACAATAAAAGGCCACTCTGAAATGTGCATTTTTTTTGCTTTATTGGGGGTCTGGGGACTCAGAACCAGTCAGTATCTGGTGTGACCACCATTTGCCTCATGCAGTGCAACACATCTTCTTCGCATAGAGTTTATCAGATTGTCAATTGTGGCCTGTGGAATGTTGGTCCACTCCTCTTCAATGGCTGTGCGAAGTTGCTGGATATTAGTGGGAAGTGGTGCACGCTGTCGTATACGCCGGTCAAGCACATCCCAAACATGTTCAATGGGTGACATGTCCGGTGAGTATGCTGGCCATGCAAGAACTGGGACATTTTCAGCTTCCAAGAATTGTGTACAGATCCTTGCAACATGGGGCCGTGCATTATCTTGCTGAAACGTGAGGTGATGTTCATGGATGTATGGCACAACAATGGGCCTCAGGATCTCATCACGGTATCTCTGTGCATTCAAAATGCCATCAATAAAATGCACCTGTGTTCTTCGTCCATAACAGATGCCTGCCCATACCATAACCCCACCACCACCATAGGCCACTCGATCCACAACATTGACATCAGCAAAGCGCTCACCCACACAACGCCACACACGCTGTCTGCCATCTGCCCTGAACAATGTAAACCGAGATTCATCCGTGAAGAGAACACCTCTCCAACGTGCCAGACGGCGACGAGCTGGAGTCAGGTCAAGACCCCGATGAGGACGACGAGCATGCAGTTGAGCTTCCCTGAGACGGTTTCTGAAAGTTTGTGCAGAAATTGTTTGGTTATGCAAACCAATTGTTTCAGCAGCTGTCTCAGTGGCTGGTCTCAGACGATCTTGGAGGTGAACCTGCTGGATGTGGAGGTCCTGGGCTGGTGTGGTTACACGTGGTCTGCGGTTGTGAGGCCGGTTGGATGTACTGCCATATTCTGTGAAACGCCTTTGGAGACGGCTTATGGTGGAGAAATGAACATTCAATGTATGAGCAACAGATCTGGTTGACATTCCTGCTGTCAGCATGCCAATTGCACGCTCTCTCAATGCTTGTGGCATCTGTGGCATTTTGCTGTGAGACAAAACTGCACATTTCAGGGTGGCCTTTTATTGTGGACAGTCTAAGGCACACCTGTGCACTAATCATGATGTCAGATCAGCATCTTGATGTGGCACACCTGTGAGGTGGGATGGATTATCTCAGCAAAGCAGAAGTGCTCACTATCACACATTTAGACAGATTTGTGAACAATGTTTGAGAGAAATGGTAATATTGTGTATCTGGAATGAATTTTAGATCTTTAAGTCCATCTCATGAAAAATGGGAGCAAAAACAAAAGCGTTGCGTTTATATTTTTGTTGAGTGTAGATGGCTGCTTCAGCACTGTGTTGCTCTGAGCAGGTTATTAGTGATGTTTTTGGGTGATTATAAAGCAAAGGTCGCCGTGACCTGCATTTTCAGTTCATTCACAAATGTGTTGTATGAGGGTCGAGGTCGCGGCTGTGTGTGTGGATGTGTTTTTGTGTGGGTCAGTTAGGTTGATTGAGGCATTTTCATGTTGAAACAGGAAGGGAACAAAGTACACAAACTGTTGAAAGCACGCTATTGTCTCAAATATCATTGTGTTCTGAAAAACGACCCCAAACCAGAAGTTCAGAAAAAATGTGGGTCTTTCTGTTGCCATGCAGGGTATTTTCCAATGAGGCTTTTACAAAAGATTACGCTTGTATTTTTTTTAGGGAAAATCCCAGAACAGTTTGTGTTAATGTTAATCACATTTTAGACCACGAGTAATGATGTGGAACATTGTAGATGGCCTAAAATGCTTTGGTGTGTGTGTGTGTGTGTGTGTGTGTGTGTGTGTGTGTGTGTGTGTGTGTGTGTGTGTGTGTGTGTGTGTGTGTGTGTGTGTGTGTGTGTGTGTGTGTGTGTGTGTGTGTGGGCCTAAAGGCCTTACACATAGCTAGTTATTTTTGATTTGTGTGTTTCTTTCGTCACCACAGCCAAAACAATAATTTAAGACCTTAATTTGAGTCACACACTTTTTCCTTGATTGTTCTGTTTATTGATTTCAAACATGGTAAAATAATACCAGCAAAAAAGGAAAGCCAAACGTATAATTCAGTGACAGGGATTATTTTCTAAAAACAGTGTAGGGTATTGGTGTATTTCTCAGGTTGTTAATCACATTTTGAGGCAAGAACCAAAGCTTTTCATTTCACCTGGGTTCTTCTTTAAGCCACGAGCAATGATGTCGAAAACTGCTGTAGTCTTGGTGACTAACTGAATGGCTTAGTTTGCATAGTGAAGTCAGACGGACAAAAGTGTGTGTGTCTTATCTCACCATTAAAGAGGAGTATCATTTTGGATGAATTTTTTAATACCACTGTTTATTTCAGCAAAAAAACAAAACTTTTCTGGACCATAATTTGAGAAGTATAGGCATTTCTTCCTACAAAACAAATAAAAACCCACAGTAATCTAAATATTAATGTTGTCTAAACACCAGCAGCAATACAAGAGAACTTGTCTGATAGATCATTCAACAGCAACTCAACTGCTTTTTCATACTACATGCTACAGTTACATTTTAGGTGATCCCAAGGAGTGTTTTGGTTCAATACACATGTCTACTGCTCACAATATAAAGACAAATTAAATCTATAATACTTTTGCAATGGTGGGTAAAGAGTTTGAGTTTGGATAGAGTGTGTTTTTGTGCTTTTATGCTGTGAACATTCACAGTATTTGTTCACTTGTCTGTCAGACATCTTTTATGTTTGAGGTTTTGATATCTTGTTGGGCTATAACGATCAACACTGACACACTACACACTGATTCACGAGGCTCATGATGTGTTTTTAAACAGTTAAAAAGTTGATGGAAGCCGGTTGTGTTCTTAGGATCAGAATGAGGACGAGACCTTTACTAATAACCTCACTGATAGAAACTGTTGTCGTGCAGAGATGAGATCGTAGCTGCTGTCAGCTGTGACAGCTCTGTCTACAAGACTGGCAGCTCCATGTGTTCTGTCTGTGCCTGTGGGTCACCCCAGATTTGCAACCGCAGTGTGTGTGTGTGTGTGTGTGTGTGTGTGAGACTGACAGTGTGTGTGTGTGTGTGTGTGTGTGTGTGTGAGACTGACTGTGTGTGTGTGTGTGTGTGTGTGAGACAGAATCCCCTTTAACAACAGGGAGCTGATTTAAGCTTGTGTTTGGTCTGAGCCACGTGGTTGCCTAAAAATGTGAGGAGTTGTTACTTTTACGTTTTGTGTGCAAACAATTTGGAGTGAGGTTCATATCAGTTTTCTGTGTTAGATGTGCTTTTGGAGGAATGTTGCATTTAGTCCAATTTCTTTTGGAGAATAAAATATATTTAAAAAAACAACACATTTTTGGGTCAGTTTCCTGTATTGACCCAGCTGTTGTCCCTCTGTCTAACAGTCTTCCCTCTCTGTTCTCCTCAGTATCAGACGCAGACAGCAGTGAAGGCGGCTTCCAGCTGAAGAAGGAACATGCGCTGCGAGTGCTCGGCTACATCAGCTCCTGGACACAGAGGTTGGCACGGATTTAATCTGAAAATAATAAATAATAATCAAGAAAAAAAAAGTTATCACATAGAACTTTATTTAAACAGCACTTTTCACACACAGAAAATGGAGCAAAAACTGTTTTTTTATTGTAAAAGAAGAGCCATTAACCGACCCCCATCTACAAACATGGCAGTACATTAAAAAAAATAGAACCGCTATAATTGAAAACATTGAGAAAACGCCGAACTTCTAGCATATGAAGTAAAAGGAGTTTTAAAGTGGAAGATAAAAAAAATTAAATGCTAGGGCTAAGTTAATAAATAAAAACAATCGACCGTAAAATACAAATTAATGCAAATACTACAATAAGAAAACCTGATCTGCTGAGAAAAATGTGGACCAAACACCACGACAATGCTCTTTCTGAAATGCTGTTTCAGTGAAAAAGCTGCAGGAAGTGTTACATTTGCATTTACAGCAAAATCACAATCAATCAATGTCTTTCAAAAACATTATTAAGACAAGACACTGAAGGTGAAAAGGGTAAAATATTGAACTTCTAGATATCATCATGAAACTCGGCCAGTTGAATACTTACATTGAAACAAATATAGACATGTTATGGAAGATAAAATTGCCCATTTATTTTAAACACAAACATCTTGAAAATAATCTAAAGCAGGAATTTCTGGAAATTAGGACAAACTCCGGTTGCGTTGGCTTCTTACAAACTGGGATGATCTGGTCAGCGGAAACGAATGAGTCATTATTGCCTTCGTCAGCAACTTAAGTCCAGAAACCATCGAGCAAGGCATTAAATCAATGAAGTCATCCTACACAGGGAAGCTTTCAACCTCTGCCAGCATTCAATTGAACAAATAAATATCTAAAAAAAAGTAAATTTCTAGACTCTAATGTGCTCTGACAGTCAACGCCATCAGATGGCATGTTGTGGGTAAATATGACTCATCCAGTTTGGTGTTTTATTATTGGTCTGATTTTATATTTGGTGAGTGAAGGATGCTGGAAGTTGCTGACTCACTTGTTTAAAATGTCACCAAGAGGGAATCCTCCCCTGGCCATGCTGGGCTTTATTTAATAGGAAGGTTACTACAGATCCTTTTAGAAAAAGTATTTAAAAGGCATTGGATTAATTCATCTAAAACTAATCAGGCCTTAATTGGTCTGTAAATGTCTTCAATAAATCTTTCAAAAGTCTTAAAAAGGCTCAGACTTGCGTATTAGGATTTTAACAATATTTTTTTCCCATGTTGCAATTTAAAAACTCTCCCAGACAGCTGCGTGCAGTGGCAATGACATTACTCTTCCCAAAACCACAAGATTCCTAAGTGATCTTTTATATATATATTTATGTATATATATATATATATATATATATATATACATACACACACACACACACACACACACACACACACACACACACACACACACACACACACACACACACACACACACACACACACACACACACACAATTAAAATACCAATCCCCTTATAAATAAGATAATTAAATAAATACATAGCCTAAACAACCAAAGATCCTCTCAAGGCCATCTCGACTTTGTCCTTTCTTTATCTGCTGCTATTTAAATGTTGTATTGCCTCTGTAACGTCCCTGTTTCATCTGCATTTTGTGCATTTGCATTCATTTATTTGAAGTGCTTAAGAAGTTGAGATTGTGAAAACATTTTGAGATAATGGCCATTAAAGATGGTTGTATTGGAGAAATAAACGGACGCAAACAGACAAGGTTTAGTCAAATAAACACCTTAATTTGAAGCTTTGGACCTTTAATTCATACTGGTATGAAAGAAGACATGTCATGGAATAAAAATACACTAAATACTGTAGTATCTCGTCTTCAAAATGTGAAGTTGAATTCCCTCTGTAACTTGTCCTGTCCCTGTGTCTGCAGACAATGTCTCTGCTGCTTCAAAGAATACAAGCACCTGGAGGTCTTCAACCAGCTGGTCTACGCGCTCATCAACCTGGTCATCGCTCAGATCAGCAGCTTAAGGGACCGGCTATGCAGCGCGCAGGACCGCACACACCCCGGGCCAGAGGGCTCCGAATGGGGCAGGGGGGAAACTGCCCCCGGGACCCTCCCACAGCCCTCCTCGCCTGGGGAGGACGAGCCCGTTAACGTGGAAAGAGACTCTGCCGAAGAGGACACTGCAGAGGCCCCAGAACTGAACCAGAATAAGAACCAGAGTCAGGGGGAAAACCCGCCGAGCGAGGCCCAGATGGAGGCACTAGGGCCGGGGGAAGGCGGCAGCGGGGATGGGGAGGTTGCTGGTGGTAGTGGGGCTGGTGCTGGTGCTTTAGGAGAAAACAATGAAAACAACCTGGACCCGTTCAGCTCCTGGAGCACAGAGGAGAGAGAGAAACTGCTGCTGTGTGCCGCCAAGATATTCCAGATCCAGTTCCCCCTGTACACGGCCTACAAACACAACACACACCCCACCATAGAGGTAAACGCACACAACACACACACCTTACCCATCCACAAGCTAGAAACTGACATTATATATAAATGCATTACAATTCTGGTATAATGTGTTTCTTTTAGCCAAAGAGAGTTAAACATAACCCTTTTAGAATCAGCGCTCATCTTCACAATAAAAAAATCATTATAAAATCTTAATACATAACAATGAAGTATAAAGAAATTAAATGTGTGTATCTTAAGAACATAGACATTAAACATTGGCAAGTCGACTTTTAGCAGTTGCCATGGTTTCTTCTTGGCTGTGGCTGCAGGTAACTGGCAGCGTCTACAAAATGCTTTGTGTGTTTTTTCAGTCTTGGCAAAGCCTGCCGAATGTGATCCTATATTAAGGTGGACTCAGAATCATGATTGTGTCACCCCTCATTTTTAACAATGAATGAAAAATCTGAAGACTGTCTGCCATTTTGACGGATTAAAACATTTATGCTATCCAGCTAATTTAGAGTAATTTACACACCTGTCTAGCTAGTGGCAAATGTGCACATATTAATACATTTGTTATTAATTTCACAGGACATATCTGCTCATGAAAGCAACATCCTCGGCTCATTCTGTGACATGAACGTAAGTAAATCCACCTTTTCCTTATTATATTTTATCAACTTTTTTCATGAATGGCTCTCACATTAACATCACACAGAGCAGCGTGGTGTGATCTGCTATGGACACGTTGAGACATTTAATTGACACAATTATTATTAGTATTAATTATATAGTTATTGGCGTATTAGATATGTACTTTGAATAGCCTGTAGCCTCGTGTGAATGTCGATAGTTGGCCTGCTATCGGTGAATGAATGTGCATGTGAATGGTAACGTGTAAATGGGAACAGGTCTGCCTTGAAAAAGAGTCTCCGGTCTCAATGGGCTTTACCTGTATAAATAAAGGTTAAAATAAATACAGCTCTGAAAAAAAATTAAGAGACCATTCCAAATGTTCAGTGTCTCTCGTTTGACTATTTATAGGCATATGTTTTAGCGACTGGTCTCTTCATTTTTTCCGGAGCTGTAAATAATAAAAAAAATAAAATAAGATAAAGACATGCCAAATTAAACAAAAACAAATGCCATGCCCCTCTCTCCTCTCCCCGACCAGGACGTGGAGGTTCCTCTGCACCTGCTGCGGTACGTGTGTCTGTTCTGTGGGAAACACGGTCTGTCCCTGATGAAGGAATGCTTCGAGACGGGAACGCCAGAGAGCCTTCCCTTCCCCATCGCACACGCTTTCATCACTATCGTCTCCAACGTGAGTCTGCTCAACACACCGCACAACACAGGGAAGATTTCATACATTTTGTGTGTGTGCCTGTGTGTGTGTGTGTGTGTTGATTCCTCTCTGTGTGTGTGTGTGTGTGTGTGTGTGTGTGTGTGCACACTAAACCGTCTGTTGGGGTGTGTTCGTGGCCATATGTTTGCATAAGGGTCTATATATGAAATATTGCGTTTTCAGTTGGAAGCATATAGTGATTAATTTTTACAAGCTTTAGTCTGTGCTGCTGTTGAGTCATACTGCATTTTACTTACAGATGTATTTCTAATATTCAACATGTCCTTATTGTTTGATCCATATAATATTAGATAATATGATTTTAGCTAGATGTTATTCATAAACTTTTTTTTATTTATTTTATTTTGCAGATCCGAATATGGTTGCACATTCCTGCCGTCATGCAGCACATCATACCTTTCCGGACCTATGTAATACGGTGAGTGTGTTCAAATCTTTATGTCCAGTCTATGATTCAAACAGAAGTCTCAGTGTTAAGAGGCTACAGTTTACATTTTATTAGAAGCAATGTAGGAAATCTTCCCTCAGGCACAAGTTGGTGGATTTTATTTATTCCTTGTGAAGCTCAAAGATGTTGCACTTATTTGTTGGTTCAATATTTATGGTGAAGCTACGTTTTATTTGAGCCACTTTTCATCTGGTATTTTATTAAAACAAATGACTAATGCACAAGCGACACACCTGAGAGAGGGAAGAGGAAAGATGATGCATTATACAGAGACAGTAAGGCGAATTACACTGCTATTTGCCCAATAAAATTACAATCATTAGGGGTTAAATCAAGAGTATCTCCAACCTTTCACACCTGTTTTTACACAGATGTGCAGAAAAATGTGGTGTTGGAGAAATAAATTAAATTTGGAAATGAAGCAGCCTCGGTTCAGACTTTAAGGTGTGAAAATAGTATAAGGCTGGAGTTCTGCCATTTTGTTGAACACATTGCTTCGTTGTGAGACCGCACACCGACTGTCCGACATCTCCCCCGCCTTAAACTAGAGAGAGAGGAAAATGTAGCTTCTGCCAAACATTCGTTGTGACTTTTTTTAATCAAGCCGAAAGAAAATACAAAAAACTTAGATATGATTACTAATTGATAACCTTCTAAATCCAGTGTTAATCTGTTCAATTCAGATATTATTTTTTAATTTATTACACTTTAGGAATAAAATATTTCAGTGTCTAGGTGTGTCTGTGTTTGTCGTGGTTGGTATTAGTCTCATAGCTTTTTCCCCTCTCCGTCTCACTCTCTCTCTCGCTCACTCACTCAGTCAATGAGTGCACCTCGCTCATTCGTCCAAATACTAAAGGGCCACAGACACATGTGTTGCTAGGGAAGAGCTTCCGTCTCCATGGTAACAGTTGCCAGGCTCCCCCAGTGAAAGCTCTCCTCACATGACCCCAGAGGAGGCAGAGTCATGTGACCCAGCCGGGCACAGACTCACTCAGACGCCCAATAACATTTGATGGTGTACTGTTAATAAGGATTTAAAACAAAGGGTCATTCCCTGATTTTTTTTTTAAATACACACTTTAATTCACCACATAGAATATCCTCCAAACTGTCACACAAAATGTAAACTCTCTTTAGTTCTTAGGAGTGCCATTTATTAGAACCATGCACAATACACAGCAGAATTTCTTCATGATGTAATTAAAGGAAAAATCTATTTTTAAATATGCAGGGATAAGGTATAAAGGTATTTCCGCCCATCCCTATTTAGCAGCAATGTTGGTTAAACAATATGCTCATCAAACGAATCAAATACAAAAAATTACATTTTATTTCCCTTTTGTAGATTTTTGGGAATGTCTCAGGGTTCAGTCTTGTATAATTCTATATGTTTGTTTGTCCTTTTGTTCATTTGATCATCTTTGCTCAAACACTCTTTTTTTATATCAGTGACTGCAGCCTTCTGCTCATCACTAAAATATGTTCAAACGCCCACGAACTCCACTATCCAGCTCTGTATGAGTCAGCAGCGCTCTGCCGTTGATCAGATATCTCGACGTACGCCTACACAGTGTCACAACAAAGTTTATCATATGTTTTGATAAGTTGGGTGAACAAAAAAAAGCTTGTTTTCACATCATAGACAAAATATTTTTAAATCGTGATGTATTTAGTTGAATTCGACAATCTTAATCATTGTCATACTTATACATATATGTATACATATACATTGGCTTTAATTAGATATTTTCCAGTTATAATTGCAGCTGGTGAACTTTGCAGCTCTGTAGCCTGTGGCAGTGTAAATATTGTATTGAGAGCTTTATATTTACAACAGCACATGTGCATCCTCCTACTGTTCAGGTGGACAAGGTTACACATACATAATGAATCTCTGACTCTTACATGAAGGTTCATTGAGAGTGGGGGATCTTGCTTGATGCTTTTTCTAAATAACAACTCTGAATCAGATTCTTCCACAGCAAGTCATTATGTTGACATATTAGCATTGAGCAAAGTTTGTCAGGAGATAAATCCTTTGATTAGTTACAGTGTATGCGCCGGTTATACTCCAGCCGCCAACCTTTGATTGCACATTTCCTGTCCACTCTTCAGCTTTACTCTTTCAATGAAATGTTTTTTTTGGGTAATTTTTCTTTTTTGTTTTCCATATGTTGTGACGTGCAGGTGTTTGTTTATGTGTGTTGTATAAAAAGAAAAAACTGCAATAAATATATTGTGAATTTACTTTATTATTATTTTAATTCCCCAAATGTTTCTTTATAAATCTGAGGCTCATTTCACTGTGGATGCTGTGTTCAGGTACCTGTGTAAGCTGTCGGACCAGGAGCTGCGTCAGAGCGCGGCGAGGAACATGGCCGACCTGATGTGGAGCACGGTGAAGGAGCCGCTGGACAGCGCACTGTGCTTCGATAAGGAAAGCCTGGACCTCGCCTTCAAATACTTCATGTCTCCTACGCTCACCATGAGGCTGGCAGGACTCAGCCAAATCACTGTGAGTCGCACTGGGGACATTGCTTTAAAAGTTACACTCAACTTGCTTGGGTTATTGGGCAATAAGAGGCGTTTTAATAGGGGGTCTACATGGGGTTTGCTTTGCTTAAAAAGTCACACACAACTTGCTTGGATTATTATGAACTGTGCCAATAATGCGGCCTCGTACCTAATACCGAATCACAGCCTTGCTGATATTGAGCGACAACATTACTCCCTCTCATGTGATATTGCTTAATTAGAGGCGTTTTAATAGGGGGTCCAGATGGGGTTTGCTACAGTAGCATCTAAATAACGGCCTATGAGAAAACTCAGTCAGGTAGAGTTTAGCGATACGGCAATAGATGAAATGTTGATATCTGTGGATGTGGATTATTATTCAGATAAATGTCGTCTCATTTGTGTGTTGTATTAACAGTTAAGTTCACAATTCTTTAATGGTAAATGTCAGTTGATTTGGTAACTTTAAGGACTTTGGGTCTGGCAAATAAAAATACCTTGGTTATGTTTGTCTGTTGTTTCCTCAGAATCAACTGCACACCTTCAATGACGTCTGCAACAATGAGTCGCTGGTGTCCGACACAGAGACGTGAGTCAGTTATCAGATGCCTTTGCTCATTTAGAAACTATTGCATTGCCCGTAGGAAGCAGTTATTAACTTATGCATGCTTAAATGTAGCCCGTCTATGAAAGTTGTACACAGAAATGGATGTAGGCTTCACAAAGGCAGTGTCACACAGTCATTGAAATGGCTGTTGCATCGCTCGTCATGATCACTTTTGGTGATCATCTTTAGTATAATTTTTTTTATCAACAATTGCAATCGATCAAAACTCTTCATAACCATTAGTGTTGAATTGTATTTTAAGGCTCACATCTTAGATACTGCATATATAAGTTTCTTTGTGTTACTAAACTAAATGTTTCTGAACACCTCATATTAACTCTCCTTCGTCTCTCCAGCTCCATAGCAAAGGAACTCGCCGACTGGCTCATCCACAACAATGTGGTGGAGCACATATTCGGACCAAATTTGCACATTGAGGTGAGAACTTTTATTTCAGTCATGAGAACTGACTTTGAATGCATGTTGAATAATTAACAACATTTTGACTTATTTTTTTGTAGCTATACAAGTGTTTCTGCCCATAACATTTGATCATAGTGGCTCAAAAGTAGGATAAAAAATAAATAAATATGCTGTAAAAAAGACAAATATATGAGAATTTCATCAAACATCTTGTCCCACAGTAAACATGGGATACTGTTAAAATGCAATGCAATTTGTATTCGGCAATTTATATTTCGGCATTTGAGATTGGAGGTCCATTTATTTTCTCCATGCACAGCTGATTTTAAGTGGTTATGTGTTCCAGATCATTAAACAGTGCCAAGTGATCCTGAACTTCTTGGCGGCAGAGGGGCGACTCAGCACGCAGCATGTTGACTGTATTTGGGCTGCAGCTCAGGTAAGAGGGGACAAATAAACACCTCACTGTACACAGCATTTTACTTACTCTTTACTAACCTATATTAGATTGTTTTAAGTTGTATACCAACCATATTTAAGTACAAACATATCATCCGCTCAATGAAGACCACTGTGTTTTGTTGCTATCCAAATATAACTAAATATATAATAAATTCTGCTTCTTGTTTTGTGTTTTAGCTGAAACACTGTAGCCGTTACATCCACGACCTTTTCCCTTCGCTCATCAAGAACCTGGACCCAGTGCCTCTCCGCCATGTCCTCAACCTGGTGTCAGGCCTGCACCCCAGCGCACACACCGAGCAGGTACAGACAGACAGACAGACAGACTCTCTCTCTCTCTATCTTTCTCTCTCTCACTCTCTCACACACACACACACACACACACACACTTGAAAATGTTTACACATGTTTATTGTTATCACATTTTATGTGCGTAAACATACAAATACCTTATTCTTCTTTTGTATATTATTCAACATTTGATCTGTGCATGTAAAGTTTCCTTGGGTGGCTTGAAAGGTGCTCACAATAAAATGTATTGTTATAATTATCTTCACTGATCAGAATCACTTATTGTACGGTACACAAGAGTACAATTCTTAGGCTTGGTTCTTCAACATTCACACAGCAGCAGCAGTACAAGATAAAGTGAATAAAGATAAGAAAAACTAAGAAAAAAAAACACATTGTTTCGCAGGCAAAACAGCCATACCAACAAACTCATATACATGGTTGAAAGAGGACAAACAAAAATGTCATGAGGCACATGAAAATTAAGCAACTGAAATAATACTAAAATAAAATGGATTAAAATACTCAATTATATATGATTTCTTCGCTGCCTCTACAAACTGTCTAAAAAAGAGCAGAAAAATGCAGAAAAATTATCTTAAAAAAAAATATATACACCAACAAACTTGTACAGAATCTTAGGGGTAAACTTTTTTTCATCAGCATTATTTTCTACAATAATTAAACCCTCTTTTACTTTACACTAAATTATTATGAGATGTAAGTTTCTTTAGAACCACTTCCACGCTTTATTAATTTCCTAAATGTTATAAGAATAATAAACTAAAAAACTAAAAAGTAAAATAAATATTTAAAAAAACTAAAATAAACCTAATTTATAGTTCTTTTTTTAAACGATACCTTTTGAGTTTTTCTAAACAAATCTCATTGCAATGTAATTTATTAATTCACATGTTTAAACACACTCCCCCACGCCCAATTTACTCTCTCCGTACATCTCCCTTGTATTACGATCCAGAATCATTTGACGGTATCAAACATACATTTCAATTGCACCTCAACAAAATAAACCAGAGATTTACAGAGAAAAAAAGGAAAATATTATAGGTATAATATCATTACAGTAAATTGAATTAAAAAAAAATTAAAAAGTAACATAAAACATGCTTACAACATATTCCCACTTCTAATATACACATTAAAAGTGCACTATTCTGTTTCAAGGAGGGGGATTTGTTTATATTCACTCTGCATGTCATTCCCCTATCTGCCACATTTCATCTTTGTCTCTACAAACTGTCTAATAAAAAGCATAAAAATTATGAATATTTATCTTAAAAAAATAGCAAAAGAAAAATATATACACATTTGTTTTGCCAGCAATACAGCCATATCAACAAACTCATATACATGTTTGAAAAAGGACTAAAAAAATGTCATGAGGCACATGAAAATTAAGAAACTGAAATAATACAAAAATAAAATGGATTAAAATACTCAATTGTATACGATAAAAAACAATGTTAATGTTTTTTGATGTGAGAATAACCTTCATGCCTGCCTGACTGTCTGTCTCACGGACCACGGGTTAGAATCCAGCCCGTGGAAGTTATCTGCATGTCATTCCCCCTCTCTGCCCCATTTCATCTCTGTCTCTACAAACTGTCTAATAAAAAGCATAAAAAAATACCAAAAATTATCTTAAAAAAATACACAGAATCTAAGGGAACACTTTTTTTCATCAGCGTTATCTTGATTTTTGGTTACAATAATTATACCTGATTTTATATATTCTAAATTATTAGTTTCTTTTGAACCACTTCCACGTTTTATTGATTTCCAAAATGTTATAAGAATAATAAACAAAAAAATAAAGTTAAGAAAGTGGTTTACGTTGTTGAACCAGGACTAACACATTTAAAGGGGGCAATGAGAGGCAACACAAAACATCAAGCAACTGAAATAATGCTAAAATAAAATGGATTAAAATACTCAATAACATATGATTTGAAAAAAAAAAACTTCATCACTGTCTGCCTCTCATTTTTAAGATCACATTTGAACATGTGCATATTAAAGGTATAGTTCAGTATTTTTGAAGTGTAGTTGTATGCTGTACTTATACATAGTTATTCTCTTACCTTATGGCGATGGTTATCAGTCACTATAAGGAGTTTTTCGTGGAGACGTGGCTGTAGCAGGAGTCAGCATTGTACTGTTGCAGACGGGGCCAGCAGAAAAACGGCTGCACGAAAAAAGTCCTAAAATAAACACCTGTCTGCCGATGATGTGCAGCCTATCAGTCCGCAAATCAGCAGTGAAAAAATCCTGAATTTAGTGAAAAATTTAACAGATATTTAGTTTTTAGGTACATATTTTATATACGTGGCGAGGGGGAAAAAAACGTTTTGTTTTGGCACCCTCTGCAACCAACAAGGCTGACTTCTGCTACAGCCACGTCTCCCCAAAACATTTTAAAATAACTGCGCTGATTGCCATCTCCACTATTAAAGTACCTCATACAACCGCACTTCAACAATACTGAACTATCCCTTTAAGCCTCTACTCACTTGGTCTTATAGTTCACAATCGCCACAATCACACAGAGAACCCCCAGCAGAATACTGAGCACTGCACTCCTCACTGTGTAGAAGGTGGAGTAGACCCCAAAGGGATCTCTGTACATCAGAAGAGTTTTGGTTGTTGACAGACACTGGTCGACTATGTCTAAAACTGCACACCAATACTCCCCTGTGTCCTCCAGGGAGACATTTAAGATAGTAACCGACCCGTAAGAGGTAATTATTCTGTTCTGATCAAACTTATCTTGATGAACGACTTTGCCTTGTGTTTGTTTTGACTTCATGAACAAATGGATTGTCTCACCTTCTCTCAAATCTCCGATACATCTGATAGTGACATTTTCTCCTCCTGAGAAGAGCTCTACATCAGGGGGGCCAAATTTGGGGCACACCAACAGAAGAAAACGACTTGTACTGTAATAGCTTTGACAGTTGTACAGACCTGAGTCACTTAACGCTAACGATGAAAACACCAGTGACTCGTTTTGAGCAATTTCTGGTTGCGGGAAAGTTACTGTTATCTTCATCCAACGTGGCTTGTCATCACCGGAGCCATCGCACTGCAACACGGCCGTTTCTCCCACCGAGTGGTAGATTGTCTCTTTTGGTATGTCTACCCATACAGTGTGACTGCTAATACACTGCTGTTGGTTCATCACAAGACAAGTGAACTCCCCAGTGACTGGTGTCGTGATGTTGGACTGACGAGGACCTGATGCTTTTATCACCACTTGAAATCCTCCTTTAACAATGTCCGTCACCGTTGTCGAACCGTCCTGAAAAACTCTTGTCCATAATCGCTGTAGCCTATTGTCCACTTTACGATAGTATACCCTATCCATGAACCACTGGATTTCCAGATCGTCAGCCGCGTCCTCACATGGCAGGTCCACTGTGTCTCCACGTCCCAGTGGTAAACGTTTTCTCTCATCTATCCGACTACAAATAATAATGCTGGAGTTTCTCTCCAATGTCACATTGCTATCGGTCCAACACTCCTCTTGGTACTGGCCTGAGTCTGAATGGGTTAGATTGTCGATCCTGTAATAAGACTTTTTGCCCGTGATGGAAACTGTCAGTCGTCGTTTCAAGCCGTCCGGTAGTGCAGAGTTCTCAGACGAGGAGTCAGAGGTGTTCCATAAGACAAGCTTCTCCTCTCCAACAGACCTGGAGATCAGGCAGGAGGAGTTGACCTTGCAATCGGGTTTGAAGATGTAAGAGTCTCCTTTCCCTCGGATGAAGATACGTTCTTCTGAGTGAATGTTGCTGATGAAAGCAAACAGCAGTAAGGCGAGGTGTGCGACTGCAGCCATTCTGCTCTGAGATCTCAGTGTATGACTGTCGTTCAAACACTGACGCCAACAGCTCCGTGTCAACGCTCTTCAGCAGCTTCCGAGGACCGTAGATCTCTACCTCTTGGAAAACTTTCAAGCACGAGGCTCCTTATCAAGTTCATCGTAAGTCCTTTACAGAGAATTTAAGATCAACAGATTGGACAAACATATCGTAAGGCAACTTCTCAAAAACATCCTGAGTTGTTATCTTGAGTTTACGATCACAGGAAATATCGAAATATCGGAAATTATTGCTGCTGATACAAATCTGTGTGTTGTCGCATTAGCAGGGGAAGTCCAAGTTGAAGTGACAGATTAGCTGAGAGGGGGGAGATGTAACTTATCATTTATTAATGTCTCTTTTTATATTTTCACCTCAAATTGTCTTACTTTAGATGTGTTTTTGTATATTTTTTGGTCTTTATTTGTCAATTTACACAGGGTACATCGAAATCCGCTCTTTGCATATCCCCTCTCAAGTTACTCGTCTGCAGACATTGTATCTGGCTTCACACTCACTCACTCGCACAGACAGACAGACAGACAGACAGACAGACAGACAGACACACACACACACACACACACACACACACACACACACACACACACACACACACACACACACACACACACACACACACACACACACACACACACACACACACACACACTTGGCTTGAAAGGTGCTCACAATAAAATTAATTCCTATAATTATCTTCACTACACTGTTGTTTCTTAAGTGTCTCCTGCGTCTCTCTCCCTCTGTAGACATTGTATCTGGCCTCTATGCTGATCAAGGCTTTATGGAACAACGCCCTGGCAGCTAAGGCCCAGCTCTCCAAACAAAGCTCCTTCGCCTCCCTGCTCAACACTAACATCCCCATGGGCAACAAGAAAGGTCAGTGTGGAATAAAGAAGAGTTGCAGCACATTTAGATTGGTGGTTGATTGTGGCTGGATCAGTGTATAAAAGTATCAGTTTACTCAATGTACTCTAGGGCTTTTTCACAGTGTCAATCCATTTGTTCTGAGTGAAATTGATGCTTTTGGTTTGGATTTCTGTTTATTCTGGTTTGGTTTGAGAGTGCAGAAATGAATTTGGACCAAATAAGAACACAAATTTGCTACAGTTGTGAATGTGTATAATATATTTATTATAAAACTGGATTATAATCACTTTAATGGTGTAGCTGGTTAAATTGGAGCTAATCTTAATTATTTTATTTGATAAACTTTATCTGCTTATTAGATTAGATTGCAATTCTCCATTCAGGAACTGCAGTGTTAATACACAGCCTAGGCTTTGTAAACTGCTATGTTGCTATAGCTACGGTGGGCCCCCTTTGTTTACAAAAGGGTTTGGTTTTCTCCCCACAGATTCAGTCAGGTTCCTTGTTGTCAGTCTGTCTCCCTTTGTGGTCTCAGGTTCTCCGGCCGCCAGTCCCGACAGCAGCGACAACAGTGACATGCAGCACAGTGGAGGAAGTGATATGGAGATGGACGACCAGATGATGACCGGCAGCAAGAGAGGCCAGCAGAGGCTGTCTGATACTGAGGTACAGTGCATCTGTTTTCACCTGCTATATTTACCACAAACGCGTGCCATGGAAATTCTATGAGGCAGACTGCAACATGCCGGGATGAAAAATATGACTTTGTTGGCAGTTTCTGACACTTAACTTTATGTAAACTTCATCATCATTTGTTCTATAGAGAAAATAAGTGTTTAAGAGGTCAAACAGTAATTTTTTGGGTCAAGATTCTCCAATATTTGCAAATCAAAAAATATTTTGTGCTCTGTCCCTCAGATATTTACTAGTTTACTAATTTGAAATTTTGCTCTTGTCTAACTGACATTAGTGATTTAATATAATGGTTTTGTCTCCCCAGGAGTCTATGCAGGGCAGCTCTGACGAGACAGCGAACAGTGTGGAGGAAGGCAGCAGCGGTCCGGGCAGCAGTAGCGGCCGTAGCGAGGCGTCCAGTAACGAGGCTGCGTCCAGCCGAGCCAGCCAATCAGCTGGCAGCCCCGGCAGCGAGATGCATTCTGACGACATGGTCGACAGCGAGGCTCTGAAGGAGGAGGAGGACGATGAGGAGGAAGATGATGATGAAGAAGATGATGATGATGACGAGGTACGTGAGATTTCTTTATATTTTTTCGCCGTTAAAGGTGGAGTCAGCGATTCTAGAGAATGTTTATTGTCTACATCACTTTGTCAAAATCAGGGAATCCAGTCGCCATCCGCTACCTGTCCTTACTGTGTTCGTGCTGAAAAAAATGTCAGTCCACAGTTAATGCACAGCCTAGCTCTGTAAAAGAGCATGTTGCTAGCTATGGTTGGCTCCTTTTGTTTACATGCCTTATTACAGGCAACAAACATTATCTTGAATCGCTGACTCCAACTTTTAACTTTTCTATTTTTTTAATTTTTTTTAATTTTTTTTTTTTATAGCTGTCCTCAGTCGGGCTAGGGGTCTAAGGGCAGAGGGTGTCATATTGTGAAGCCTACTGAGGCTAATGGCTATTTGTGATATTGGGTTATATAAATAAAAACTGATTTTATTTAATTCTATTTGAGGAGGAAGAGGAGGGGAACCGGTCAGCTGCTGAAGGCGGGCAGCACAAGGAGCCGAGGGAGCAGACTGAATCCAGGAAACGTAAAGCGGGAGAAGCTCTGGGAGAGGGAACAAGCCAGGGGAGCGGGTCAGCCAAGCCCAAGACCCTCCCCTTCAACCCAGACACTTCTTCTTCTGCTGTCATGGTTAGCGCGGCGTCCACGTCCCTGGAGGGCCGCATGAGGCTTCTGGACGCTTGTACCGCCTCGACGTCAGCTCGGCCCGAAGGCGCAGACCTACAGCAGATAGCGCAGCCGGAGATCGGCCAGTCACAGCCACAGGAGCCCCCCTGTCTGCCGCGGCCCGGGGACTTCCTGGGAGACGCCATCGGGAGTGAACTGTTTAACTGCAGACGCTTCATAGGACCACAGCACCACCACCATCACCATCATCACCACCACCACCATGAAGGGTAAGGAGGAACATTTAGGACACTTAAATGAGAATAAAATTAAAACATTTCTTTTTCTTTATTTTCACTATTTATTGACATTTTGTCTGATTTTTTTTTTTTTTTTTTTTGTCCCATGTGGAAAGTCCTTTGGGTATACTCCAAGCACACACAGTTTAGGATCCAAAGGCACCCTGATTTTAAATATTTCTGACAAATATTTTATAACTTCCTTCCAGAAATCCCGGATCTTTGAACATTCCCATAAGCAATTGAATAGAGTTCCTTTTCAAACATTTAACAATGACACAAAATAAGTAAAACGAGAACTGAGGAAACACTATTCTAGAAAACCTTGAGGGAAATCCAAAAATTGTCAGAATTGTCTCTAAACCAAAGTAATCAATGTTGTTGTTTTTTCTTCAATCTCCTTTTTTTTAATTGTTTTAATCGGTGTTTTATTTCATTCCGAAACAGCATTAAAAAAAGTAATGGAAAAGAAGAAGGTCTTGAATCTAAATTGCCTGAAGTTGTAAAATCCCTGTGAACCGTATAATTGTTTTACTGAGTTCTATCATGAGACTCACTACCGAGACAAAGTGCAGATAAGGTTTATGTCTTTAATTTGAGCAAGGTATCAGGAAAATTAAGAGAAAGATAACAACTAAAAAAAGTGAATTAAGTGTTTTAGTTTATTGTAGAGGAACACTGGCAGTTATTCTCTTAAAAGAGAAAGGGTAAAATAAAAAACACAAAGTCAAGTAGAGTTTGCTTGCATGAAACCTTTTCTGACCTTGCTCTCAGGTTACATCAAGAGAGTTTGTCATTTCATCGGTTGCACATTTAAAGGTCAGAGTTGCACACAAGGTTAGAGTTGAAACTGAACTTGAACTTGTAAAGCTTATAGGAAGAGTCAGTGATTCTGGAGAAAGCTTGTCGTCGGAATCAGTGAATATCTCCTCACGATTTGCTACCTTTACATACTAAGTGCGCTGAAAAAATATCCAGTGTTAATACTAAGCTAAGCTATATAATATAGCTTAGCTCTGTAAACAGGCATGTTGCCAACTACAGTGGGCCCCTTTGTTTACATACAAATTGAGCTGATTGATATGCTATCACTGTCTCTCCTTTGTGCCCTCAGTCCCATGATGTCCAAAATCAGCGAAAAAATAAATCCAGTGTTAATACTCAGCCTAGGCTCTGTAAATACACAATCAATTTTAATGTAATTGCTTCAGCTTTTAAGATCAGTTCAGCACAGTTCAGTTTCTCTGTGACAATGCCAAGTGTATAAAGTGTGAAGTGGCCTTGTATTTGGCCTGTTCCATTTCTTAACTGGTAGTCAAAACACTTCTGCAAAAGTATTCAAAAACAAGTCTGACAGCTGGCCTGTATTATTCTTTACAATATTGATATGTAAGTGACATTGACATTGTGCTCAGGTTATTAGTCTGTAATTTTCAATAATTTTTGAAACATAATTTGCTTTGAAATTGCGCAAACTGCAACAACCTGTGACAACTTCATCAAGTCCATTCCACAGCTTAATACCCTTTATAGAAATCGAAAAGGATTTAAGTGTGGTCCGTATATTTTTCTCAGTGAATTTATCTTTTCTTCTTAAATCATGCAAAACTTCTCTGTCTTCAAACATTACTTGTAAACTGTTTGGAAGGCTTTTTTTTGAAGCCTTGTAAATAATTTGTACTGTGTGGTAATTTACCACATCACGTAATTTGAGAATTCTACCTTCAATAGAAAAGTTATTAGTGTGTGCCCTGTAATTGGCTTGGTAAATAATTCGTATTGCTTTCTTTTGAAGAATCTCCAACGGGTGCAATGTACCTTTGTAAGTGTTTCCCCATATTTCAGCACAGTAATGCAGATGTGGGGAAACTAAACTCCAGTATAATACAAGTAAGGCCTTTTGATTGAAACAATGTTGTGCTTTCCAAAGTATAGAAATACTCCTGGCTATTTTGCCCCTGAGATGGCTAACTTGTGGTTTCCAGCTTAATTTATCGTCAATTATTACCCCTAGGACTTTGTGTTGCTTGACCCTTTGAATTTCAATCCCATTTACCTTGATTTTTACAGCGACATCTGATGCTCTCCTGCCAAACATCATGAATTTAGTTTTTTCTAAATTTAGTGATAACTTATTTCGGTTCAACCACTCATGTAACTTAGTCAATTCAATGTTTACGATCTCAACCATATTATTCAGATCTTTCCCCGAATAGAAGATGTTTGTGTCGTCAGCAAATAAAATTAACCTTAAGACTTTTGACACTTTACATATGTCATTTATATAAAGCAGGAATAATTTCGGCCCCAAGATTGACCCCTGAGGGACCCCACAAACAATATCTAAGCATGTCGATGTGAACTCCCCTAATTTCACAAATTGTTTCCTGTCATGTAAATAACTTCTGACCCAGTCATGTGCCAAACCTCGAATGCCATAATTCTCCAGTTTATTAAGAAGGATGTCATGATTAATAGTGTCGAATGCTTTTTTGAGGTCTAAGAAAATTCCTATAGAGTACAATTTGTGATCAATAGCATTACTAATAATTTCTACCGATTCAGCCAAGGCCAGTGCGGTTACATACAAATTGAGCTGATTGATATGGTTTCAATGTATCTGCTCTGCCCTCTCAGTCCCATGGTGGAGGACATGCTGAGTGCTGATGACGTGAGCTGCAGCAGTTCTCAGGTCAGCGCAAAGTCAGAGAAGAACATGGCGGACTTCGACGGCGAGGAGTCGGGCTGCGAGGAGGAGCTGGTCCAGATCAACTCACACGCTGAACTCAGCTCACACCTGCAGCAGCACCTGCCCAACCTGGCCTCCATCTACCACGAGCACCTGGTGCAAGGTGAGGCACAAGCAAGGTTTTTTTTTTTTTACCTTTTATTTATACAGGTAAATCGCATTGAGAATGAATACTCTTTTGCATGGGAGACCTGTTCCCATTTACATGTTACCATTCACACACACATTCAAAAATAACAAATGATCTACTTCTGTAGATATCAACCAAAAAATGTATAATAATCATGATATCGGACAGAATCTGTGTCGGCTGACATCCCCAAAAAATATCTGAATTGGATCTGAACTGAACAATAGAGGATCGGTGCATCTCTACAGATTTTATTAAGAACCAGTGAAGCTGATTGTGTGAGCGCTGTATTCTGTGTAGGTCCGGCGGTCCATAAGCACCAGTACTCCAGCAGCCACGCCGTCACAGACATCAACCTGGACAACGTCTGCAAGAAGGGAAACACTCTGCTGTGGGACCTGGTGCAGGACGAGGACGCAGTAAGACCTCAAACACAGCGCTCTATGATTGAAAAGTGTTTTTTTTTGTGTGTGTTTTTCTAGATTATTTTTTGGCATTTTTAAAAATGGCAGACATTTTAATCGTTGGGCTAAAGACGAAGGGATCAAGGATTTATTCAAATATAAGGATTTTCTAAATAAAAGGCTTGAAGTCCAAGTGAAGTCAACCGTGTTAAAGTCCGAGTCTGCAGTGTCTGAAGTCAGAATATCTGTGACTCCAGTCCAATATTTGTTGTCACGCTGCTTTCACATTATCTGAAGAAAAAATAGCCTTAGATTTTTAATAATCAGTCTTGCTTCACTTCAGTCATAACTGAATTATTTAAAATGCTAGTAGAAGAAGATAGTTCAGTAAGAGCCTTGAATAATGAGCTGTTCAGTCAAAGCCAGAAAGGCTGCAACATTTAATTTCCTCCTCAGTGTTAAAGTGATCTTACTCACAGTGTGTGTGTGTGTGTGTGTGTGTGTGTGTGTGTGTGTGTGTGTGTGTGTGTGTGTGTGTTCTTATAGATCCACCTGTCTGAGGGTCTGATTAATGAAGCAGAGAAGCTGTTGTGTTCGCTGGTCTGTTGGTTCACGGACAGACAGATCAGAATGCGCTTCATCGAGGGTTGCCTCGACAATTTAGCACACCACAGGTAACAGTCACTTATAAGACACTAAAGGTCAGTCTGAAGTCCTTTTTACTGGTCTTAGAGTTACAAAAAAAAAATAAGAAATGCACAACTTTTTTGAGCCTGTGAAGTCTGAAATTATAGAGTAAACCAGAGCTTAAAAATAAAATACAGCTAATAGAATTAAAAATATTTCCAGAACAGTTTTAATATTTAGTTTCTTTCTTTCCTTTACTCCTTGTATTGACCCTCATCTCTTCCCCTCAGGTCTGTTGTGGTTTCATTGCGTCTACTACCAAAACTCTTTGGCACTTTTCAGCAGTTTGGCTCCAGCTACGACACCCACTGGATCACCATGTAAGTCACATTGTGTAGCTTTAGTATCATAACAACCAAGCTCAGATTAATGTGTTTAACAGCTTTGATTCTTAAAACTGTATAGTTTGTATATTTGCCTTTATAATATATATATATATTATATAATATTAATATCTGATAATTCCGTTTTTTATACTGCTTCTGTTTGTATTTTTCTCATCTTATTCTACTGTTTGTAATTCCTCTCAGTTCCTGTTTTTATGAGTTTGTAACATTGTTAAGAGAAGATTGTACAAAAAAAAAAGAGTTAAATAAAGTTACCTGTTTTTTTTGTTGAACTTCTACTGGTCCTAAAGCCGTTAAATTGTTCCTAAAGCCGTTAAATTGTTCGTAAATACTAAATCTGATTTTCCGGTTTGTTCAGGTGGGCAGAGAAGGAGCTGCACATGATGAAGTTGTTCTTTGACAACCTGCAGCACTACATCCAGGAAGTCCGCGAACAACGGCACAAGTTTGCACTGTGAGTCTGCCGGGAAAAATATCTGATTTTTCCTTTCTGATAGACTTAGTGAATTGATTTGTAATATAATATAATTTTCTAAAGTGAATCTTCAGTGTTAGACACCATGTCTTTAGCAACTGCGTTATGACATTGGTTAACTCATGGTGACATACCAATTTTAATCTTTCAGTCAAGCGTAATACTAAAAAAATAATAATAATAAATGGTTAGCTAAATCAGACATTTACTTTTTTTTTCCCACAATATATTTATTTTCTTTTTCCTTTTTTCCACAACTCAATGAAACAAAAAATACAACAAAATACACATAATAAAAAGAAGAAGAAGCCAAATCTATCCCAAGACATTTCCTTCTACTGACTGACTCTCATTGTGTTGTTGCAGATACAGCCACAGTGCGGAGGTCCAGGTCCGTCTGCAGTTCCTCACCTGTGTCTTCTCCACACTGGGATCCCCGGACCACTTCAGTAAGAAAACACCTCAAGTCTCCACATAGAAATATTAATGCTTGTGGTGTAGTGATTTGAGAGTGAAAATATTTTGTTCATCCAAATCATAAAAAAATCCCTTATTCCTTGATCTATCTAGTTATAAAAGTAGTATCAGGTTTATTTTAGCTGTTATCTACAATATATGGGAGTCAAATGAAAAAACTAAATAAAAAACTAACATAAGGATGCATACTTTCAGAAAATATGTCCTTGTTTCTCTTGGTATTCCACTGATATTTGCTGTTCACATTGCTTCATGCTGTAGTGAAATGAGTTGAACACAATCACAGCTATGAGAAGTTTGAGAGTCCCATGTTCCGCTCAAATAAGTTCAATAGAATTAGTTTAAAATAATATAAAGCAGCAATGTAAAGTGGATGTGATTTTGAACTAATTGGCTTAAATGTGCATAAACAGCTCTACAGTTGTTTTGCTTGGCTATTCCCACACTGGTGCATTTTCCTACTAAGAGAAGCATTTTCATCAGTAGTTTGTAATTGAACTCGTAATGTGGGTTTTGAGTATCGGGGGAACGATGCTAAATAGCCCTCATTATGCAACTTGAGCTGCCCCACTGAGAACAATGCTCCCGCTGTCTGTGTGTGAGAGAGTGTGTCGTAACATTGGTGAGAAAATATAACCCAGTTGTTGTAGTATTCTACCAGATTTAGCCCAGTTTTTCCATCCAAAGGGAGTTTCAACTAAAGTTATCATTTGTTTTTTTTCTCAGTTTAGGAGATGTATATGGAGTCTTTTAAATTGTGTTAAACAAAATTAACTTGTAAAGTCACAGGGCAGCAGTTTTTAGCCGGGGTCATTCTTCTACCCCAGATCGTTTCATTTTAAGGAAGTTTAGGGCGCTTTCAAAAATGCAAAGTTTAGATTATTTATTTAAACCCTGTGAGTTCTATTTCAGTGAGAACATGAGTTTGAGCCCTTACACGCCTAGAGTTAAAAGTATCCAGTACATAATTAGAAAATCACACTTAAAGAAAGGTCTTTACCTGTTTATTTGTACCTTTTTTGGGGTTTTTCTCACCAGTCTGTATCATATTAAGTACAAAAGTGTGAATTGTTTCTCACTAGTCCGTGCTGTTTGAAGTACACAAATTGTTGGGTCTTTGTTTACATGTGATTGAGTCCCTGTATAATTGTGTGTGTGTGTGTGTGTTTCTCAGGACTAAGTCTGGAGCAGGTTGACATCCTGTGGCATTGCCTGGTGGAAGACGCAGAGTGTTACGACGACGCTCTGCACTGGTTCCTCAACCAGGTCCGCAGCAAAGACCAGCACGCCATGGGCATGGAGACATACAAGCACCTGTTCCTAGAGAAGGTAAAGGAGGCTACTGTATACAGCAGTGAGAAGTTTGCAAAAACTGACGAGTCAATGTCTCCAGAAGTTAATAAAATAAAATATAAAGTGAATCATGAACCATTTATTTCACCTGTGGTCTGTCATGTATCTATGTTTATAATCGGATACAGTTACCATTGTTACAGACACAAAGTGTTAACATTACTGTGTGTGTGTGTGTGTGTGTGTGTGTGTGTGTGTGTGTGTGTGTGTGTGTGTGTGTGTGTGTGTGTGTGTGTGTGTGTGTGTGTGTGTGTGTGTGTGTGTGTGTGTGTGTGTGTGTGTGTGTGTGTGTGTGTGTGTGTGTGTGTGTGTGTGTGTGTGTGTGTGTGTCCAGATGCCCCAGTTGAAGCCAGAGACTATCAGCATGACGGGTCTCAACCTCTTTCAGCACCTCTGTAACTTAGCAAGACTGGCCACCAGCGCTCTGGACAACGCCTCCAGCTGTGAGGTACACAAACAGTTTTTACACAGTATTTAATGAACTGTCTGACTGTCTCTCTCTCTCTCTCTCCTTCTCCCTCTCCCTCCCTGTCTATCTTCAATAATTTAATATTTATTTTTGTGGAAGTATGGAGCAATCTGTAGACTCCAGATCTATGCTGACATGTTGGGAGTATGCTAGTCAACTTGGTCTTACTGGAATTAGACTAGACAGACTAATGTTAAGATTGGCTATGTTAATTCACATGTGTGCGTGTCGCGTGTCTCTGTCTCTAGCTGTGTGGGATGGATCAGCTGTGGGGAATCGCTCTGAGAGCTCAGTCTGCTGATATCAGCCGCGCTGCGATCCAATACATCAACTCTTACTACATCAACGGTTAGTTTATCCTTCATATTACTACTGCAAAACTGGTAATTACATTTGTGGATTAAAAGTATGCTATCTATCCATCTATCCTTTCTACCTACCTCCATAATGTACACTAAGCTCACAGACCTTTTCTATCAGTTACTTTTGTGTCTTTACTTTGCAAACAAAAGAATAATTTAAAATTTTAATTTAAATAAATAATCAAAATAATTGACACTGAAATGTTTTAGTGCAAGTCAAATTATTTTTCGATTAAAAATGTATTTATGCAAAGTTGTTTGCTAATTAATTATTTTTTTTGCAAATCTAAAAGTTTCTTTTCGATTCATTTGGTTTTGCTCTCAAACTTATTCTTTTGATTGCATAATAAAGACACGAAAGTATCTCCTATCTCTCTATTTTGGCATTTCCATGCAAAAGCAAAGTGACATCACACATATTTACACTAATCAACAGTAACTACTTTGAATTTCTACGGGAAAACATCGGTAACACTTTACAATAAGGGTCCATTATTTACCTGTTAGTTAAAGCTTCATTAATGCTTAATAAACATTAAAAAACCTTTAAGAACTTTGCATTTACAGTAAGTTAATACTCAATAATCATTAACTAACAGTTACTTAATTAACCATTATTGTAAAGTGTAACTTAAACAAATCTTTAGAGATCACAGTAAAGTTTAAACACATGCATGTACACGTTATCCAATTATCTCCACTGTCTGTCTTGTTTTATATTTGTTAACATCTGTAGCTGGTAAAACAGGCCTGGAGAAGGAGCAGGAGTTCATCAGGAAGTGTATGGAGAGTCTGCTGATGGCTTCAGCCAACCTGGAGAAAGACGCTCACTCCAGTCTGACCAGCATCGAGAGGGGGCTGCTCATGCTCAAAACACACCTGGAGGCCTTTCGACGCAGGTACACCAACCAGGAATATGTTTATGTCTGTTAAAGTCTTGCTTTCAAATCAGTACAGATGCATCTAAAAAAATGTAATATCAATAAAAAATAAATGTAATTCAAAAGTAAAAATGTTATATATTCCAGATTCACTACACCTAAAGTGAATTGAATTTAGAATAAACATACTTTTCAGAAGGTTGACATTTCTGTATTATAAATCCTTTTTTTGATTGGTTTTATGAAAAAAATCTAATATTTTGAGATACGGGATTTCTTTATTCCATGAGCTGTAAGCCCTAATCAACAAAATTAAAGCAAAATAAAGGCCTGAGATATTTCACTCTGTATAACAAATCCAGAATATATGAACAATTCACTTTTTAATAGACCTTTTCATGATATTCAATTTTTTAGTTACGCCTGTATATTTATATTTATCTGACACATTTTCTCCCCTCTCTGTCCCTGTCAGGTTTGCGTACCACCTGCGTCAGTGGCAGATCGAGGGGACGGGGATCAGCAGCCACTTGAAGGCTCTGAGCGACAAACAGTCTCTGCCGCTCAGGATCGTCTGTCAGCCCGCCGGCCTCCCTGACAAGGTCACACATTTAGACTTGACACAACAAACCAACAGTCTCCACTTAGGAAAAGTTAGTGTGAAACTACAACTGATTTGTAACTAGGGACTATGTCACGAGAACTGATACTGTCGGTACTAGTCGATGCCAAAATTTGGAAAATGTGATGGTACTTTGTAAGGTACCGTAAGTACCAGGGATGCAATTCTTCCGGGACTAACAGAAGCTGCATATATGCCTACAAGTGTTATAGTCTGACTGTATGTGCTTTTGTTGTTGTTGGGCATATACACTGTTGCCTTAGGCAGCTTCTGATTAGTGAGAATGACTAGTAATGATTTGTAAAACCATTGACACACTACAGTTTAAACGCTGCATTATGGACAGATCCTAAATCTTTGACGTTGAGATTTGCAGAAATTGTTGTTTCAAATTGCGCTTTCAATTTCAAGTTTTAACCTTAATATCCATCGCCTTAATCATTAGATCCAGCCATTGATTATGTTTTGTGTTCTTTGCAGATGACGATAGAGATGTACCCCAGTGACCAGGTAGCAGACCTGCGGGCCGAGGTGACTCACTGGTACGAGAACCTGCAGAAGGAGCAGATGAACCAACAGGCTCAGCTGCAGGAGTTCGGACAGAGCGGACGACAGACGGTCGACTTCCCAGGTCTGCTGAAAAACATCTAGGGCTTTTGTGACTTCCGGTTGGCTGTGAGGAGATGTAGACGTGCATGCCAGAGCTTCCCCGTAGTAAACCATTAGTCAACCAGCCAGTGTTTATACAAATATGGATTTGTCGTTTCTAAAAATATACAGCTTTTTATAAGTCTCAAAACTTGCGCGTATGAGTTTTGGAACATCAGAAAGTTTCAAGTCGGCTGGTTTTTATATGCTCGTGGTTAGAGACTTATTTATCGCGATACAAATCCTCCCCTTGTTATTGCTTACTAACAAACACACATCTCTAGATAACTTAAACAGTACATGCACCTTAAAAGTCTTTCAGAAGGGCGCTCTGGTGGCGTAGAGGGTAGAGCGCGTACTGTTTCTCTCCATTCTATCAAATAAAGTTCGAAAATGCCAAAAAAAAAATCCTCTCAAAACATAAAAGAGTCTTTGAGAGCTTGTGTGTGAAGTGTGTCTCTCTCTGGTTTCCTGCAGGTGGATTGATGGGACCGGTCAGGATGATTTCCTCCGGTCACGAGCTGACCACAGACTACGACGAGAAGACGCTGCATGAGCTGGGCTTTAAAGACATGCAGGTGGTTAATGTAATTCCTTATTTATGTCGATAGAGATCAACTAAGAACACAGAACAGTTTGGTTTCATCTATATAAAAGATAGTTTCATATTGTTTATTTTTCCATAAACAATTTTTATTGAATTGAATTGATTTTTTTTTTTTTTTTTTTTTTTTTTTTTTTTTATTTAATGGTTCCTTTTAAATCTTGTAAAAATGTGGCCCCAGATTGTGTAAAAACTTAACATTTCTTGCAGTTCTACAGTCACATGTACATGACAGATTAATCATCTTTGCGTAATGTGTGTCTGTCTGTCCTCTAGATGGTGTTTGTGTCTCTGGGCGCCCCTCGGAGGGAGAGGAAGGGAGAGGGCATCCAGCTACCGGCCTCTTGCCTGCCCCCTCCTCAGAAGGAACACATCCCGATGCTACTGCTGCTTCAGGAGCCGCACCTCACCACTCTGTTTGACCTGCTAGAGATGTTAGCCTGCTTCAAGCCGCCAAACCCAAACACTGAGAAGGCCCAGGACATTACTGAGGTGGGTGGGACTGACGGAGGAAAACTCACTACTGCTACTACTATTACTATTTTAACTTTCCTCTGTTGCTGCTGTAACCTGAAAATGTCCCCACTGTGGGACTTATAAAGGATTTTCTTATCTTATTTAGTACGCTAGAAAAAAGATTTGTATTGTGCCAATACCGACATGTCAAATGCAGTATGCCAAAAAATACCAGAATGCCCTACTACATCCAATAGCATTTTGCAGTATGGAAACCAGCAGGCTTTATAGTGTCTATAATTATAGTAAAAAGGAAAAGTATGTGATTTGGAACGCAGGGGCAGTGTTTTTGAGTTTTTTTTTTTTTTTTTAGACTTGCTTTTACCTAATGTGTTTTATCTTTGTTTATGTAATTCTATATTATATTATTTTATATTGTTTCTCCCCGTGTTCTGTATTTTAGCTGATATTTGCATGTCATTTCTGCTTGTGTTTTTCTTGTATTTGTTGTGAAGCACTTTGTGACGTCTGCTCTTGAAAGGTGCTATACAAATAAAATTATTATTATTATTATTATTAGCTTTATTATGGCACACTTCAAGTATCAGTGTATGTGGAGTGATTCACATTTAAACATTTAATAAGCGTTCCTTGTCCCTGCAGAATGCGCGGTGTGAGGAGCTTCACCTCCATGCAGAGAACCTGTCCCGGCGGGTTTGGGAGCTGCTCATGCTGCTTCCTACATGTCCCAAGATGCTGCTGGCCTTCCAGAACATCGCAGACGAAACGGTCAGTGACCACAATTACAACAACAACAATCATTAATAAATGGCAGGGCGTAAGGGTGTAAGGGCAGGGTGTCATACTGTATGGAATGTAAAGCCCACTGATATTGGGCTATACAAATAAAAGAGATTTGATTTGATTTGGCAGATAAATAAACAGAACAACAAACTCTAATGTCTTTCAGATTCAAGGTTTTTTTCTTAATACGAAACTTCGAGGCCATAATCTAACAGGTGTCCAGTGTCATTATTTTACTTCAGTTAAAAAGCTCCTAGTTGGTTTTCTGGATCAATCTGACTTGAAAACATTTGGTCCCCTGAACACCACAGCTAAAAATAAATTAATAATTGTAGGTTTTTTTCTAAACTGGGGCCATGCCGGGGGCGTTAGTAATGTGCAATTAAGTGAAATTCTTTGCCAGCACAATACGGACAAAAGCTAAATCATTGCCAAGAATTTAGCACGGTTGAAATCATATTATTATTTTTCCATAATGAAATGTATTTATGTGTCAGACACTGTATGACTGATTTGGTTAGTCTTTGTGTGTGTGTGTGTGTGTGTGTGTGTGTGTGTGTGTGTGTGTGTGTGTGTGTGTGTGTAGAATGGAGACGGTCTGTGCTGGAAGGAGCTGCTGAGGATAAAGAGTCCTCACAAGCTGCTGTACGCTCTGGAGATCATCGAGGCTCTGGGCAAACCTAACCGACGCATCCACAGAGAGTCCACAGTGAGGAAACACACTCAATTATTACAAAAAGATCAAATTAGCAGTGAACACATTATTTATTTAAACGTGTGTGTGTGTGTGTGTTTTCAGGGCAGCTACAGTGATCTGTATCCAGACTCTGACGACTCCAGTGAAGATCAAATAGAAAACAGCAAAAACACCTGGAGCTGCAAGGTACAACACAATGTATATTCTGTGACAGAAAAACAGTTTTTTATTGGTGGTTAATACAGCCAGATACTCAAGTCGACTAAAGTAGTAGATAAAAGTAGAGATTTAATTAAACGTACCACTATTTTTATGTACTGTACGTTATACTTGGATTCATTATCTTTTTCTTCTTTCAGTTTGTGTCATCTGGAGGTCTGCAGCTTCTCCTGGAGATCTTCAACTCAGGAATCCTGGAGCCCAAAGACCAGGAGTCCTGGACTGTGGTGAGAGAGACTAGAGCACCTTTCACACTGGCCAAAAAAAGTGTTCATCAGTTCAAAGAAAATAAACTTCCTTGGGTTAGGGGTTAATTTACAAGTAGTGTTGTGTAAATTGGAAGAGTAGTTTGATTTCTGAATGGACAAGAAATCTACCTGTCCCTAATTAGAAATAATCTCAGCTCCCTAAAACCATGGCTGCAGTTTCTTCAGAACATCGAAACCGTACTTGTACTTCAAATATAAAGTTGAAATGAATTTAATTGGATGATAAAACATATTGTAATGTCTCAGTGTGTGTGTGTGTGTGTGTGTGTGTGTGTGTGTGTATGGGTGTTTAACTTTATCCCCTCTCCTCTGTAGTGGCTGCTGGACTGCCTTGCCTGCCTGCTGAAGCTGATCTGCCAGTTTGCGGTGGACCCTGCAGACCTGGACCTGGCCTATCATGACGTCTTCTCCTGGTCCGGCCTCGCAGACAGCCAGCGCAAGAGGGCGTGGCCGGGCAAGTCCAGGAAGTCAACGGTGGAGCACGGGAAAGGCCTGCACATCCCCAGGCTCACTGAGGTAAATGAGACGACAACAAAGTAGGCGTGTGCCAGTGTCCGCTTTCAAGGTATACCACGTTTTGAAATAGTAAAGGTTACAAAATGTTGATGTTAAGTATATCCTATGTCTTTTTTTTGAGCCAGACATTTCATTACAACACATTTGAGAGCTGTAATCGCAATAGTGTTACCGTGAAACAGTGGTATTTTTTCTAAAGGTTATCATACCGGCCCTTGCCAACAACAAACAGCTGATATATTGAGGTAAAACAGTAGGTATGATAGACCCTTTGGGATCTGATTATGAACTGATCTATCTGTGTGTTTTCAGGTTTTCCTCAGCCTCGTACAGGGAACCAACCTCATCCAACGTCTGATCAACGTGGCCTACACATACGACAACCTCGCACACAGGTGACGAAAACACCCTACAGGAGTATTCTTCTGGTATTTAAATACCAAACTCATCTGTTTTACTTTAGGTGTAATTATATGTTGTCTTTTCATTCAACAGAGTTCTTAAGGCGCAGTCCGACCACAGGTCTCGACACGAAGGTGAGAACTTATTAAAATCATATACATTAACATTGATTATGTTGTTTCCACTCTATGATAAATTATACATTTAAAAAAAAAATAAAAATAAATCATGCCTCACTTACAAGTCAATAAAATCATAAAAAACCACCTGATGCAGAAATATAAAACAATCTCAGCTGGTATGTTTAGCAAAGACTTGTTTGTTATGTTTCCGTTCCCTCCCCAGTGACTCACTACTCGATGTGGCTGCTGGTCAGCTGGGCTCACTGCTCCTCCACCGTCAAGTCCAGTCTGGCCGACAGCGACCACCTGCACGACTGGCTCAAGAAACTCACACTGCTGGTGCCTGAGGTGAGACGGTCTGAACATCCACAAGTCGCCTTCAAGTTTATAATAATTTTAACCGAAGTGAACATATCCGAATCCACCTATTAGTACCTCTAAAGCTTACTAATCAACCTATTCAGAGTTTGTTTGTTTTTAGATAGAAACCCCTCAAATTTGATCAAACTTTCCGTATTGCCTTAACTAATTTTTATCTTTACCTTCATTTGATTTTAAACTGGTAAAAAGAAAAATATTTTCTCTTGAAAGACTAAACAAACAACATGTAGACATCACAGCTGTGATTCAGAGTTAAGAAATATATTGTAACAGTGAAACAGTTTAATCAGTATGTTGTCCTGTGTGTTGTCTTTCAGCCGGCGGTGAGGCACGAGGCTTGTAACGGCCTCTACAAACTCTCTCTGTCGGGTCTGGAGGGAGGAGAATCCATCAACAGATCCTTCCTGCTGCTCGCTGCCTCCACGCTGCTCAAGTTCCTGCCTGACGCACAAGCCCTTAAACCTCTGAGGGTGGGTTTCTCTCACTCACTCACCCACACTTACTCGCTGTGCTCTACCTAAAACACACACACACACACACACACACACACACACACACACACACACACACACACACACACACACACACACACACACTTGTGACTTACTCACAGTCAGTCAATCAAGTCAGTCAGTCAGTCACACACACTGACTCTCTCTCACACACACACTCAATCACCTCAAAATGACAATAAGCGAGTCTAGTGCAACCCCTGCTGCTGAGTGTTAAAAGTTTTTTTTTTTTTTTTAGATATTTTTTGGGCATTTTTATGCTTTATTGAGCATAGTGCAGAGAGACAGTTGAAATGGGGCAGAGAGGGGAGTAACATGCAGAGAACGACCGCGGGCTGGAATCGAAACCGGGTCCGCTGCTGGCCGAGGCCCATGGGAGGGACGCCCTACCAACTGAGCTAAGGGTGCCCCCCTGAGTGTTAAATGTTTTCAGGAGCATGACGGTAGCTTGTGTGTTTTCAGATGGAGGACTATGAGGAGGAGCCTCTGCTGAGGACGGGCTGTAAGGAATACTTCTGGCTGCTCTGCAAACTCATCGACAACATCCATGTTAAAGACGCCAGCCAGGTGGGGACCTTCACAGCACAGCACAAACGGATCATAATTATCCATAGTATTTTTTTTTTTTTTTTTTTTTTTTTTTAACATATTAGGACTATGTACAAAATACATTCAACTCAAACAATGCGACGATATGTTTTGTACTAGATTTAGCTTTGAGCTAAGTTCCACCTTTAGTACCCGGGGAGGTCAACACAAACAACAAACAGACATACCAATCCTCTCTGCTAAAAATGGACCAGCACTGTTTAGACTACACACGGACATATGTACACAAGGGCACACACAGATACACACATTTCATTAAATATTACTTCCAAAGTTATAAGACATGTAGTTGGAGAGCTAAGCTAATGTTAACGAGATGAACATGAGTTGATTTAATAGTGGATTAATTCTAATAGTATTGATGTGTTGTTTGTATTGAGCTGTTGCTAGCATTGGTCTGTTTGAACTCACAGAAGGTCTCTCCTTCTCTGTCGCTGGCCGGCCCGGTGCAGACCACGCTGCTGGACCTGGACGCTCTCGCCCGACACCTCGCCGACTGTATCCGGAGGTCAGACACTCACACACACTCAATACAGGAGATTTATACACAGGCAATAATAATGTTAAGACAAAGATGATGTATTGAACATTAGCAGGTCTTTAGAAAAATATATTTTATTGTATATTTTCTTGTTTTTAGGAGGTTTTTGCTTCTTATTCTTCGTGTGTGGTTCAGACTATGTAACATGGTTTATGTTTTTTGTAGTTCCCTACTAATCACTACACAAAATACGTTTTCATCAAGTTTTTTATGAAGAAAATGTTTCATAAATTAGACAATCAACATCATATGAACAAATCCTTCTGTAATAAGCCATATTCTTCATAAGTTTTAACACTAACTCCCCTATGTCCCCCTCTCTTCCAGTCGTGAGATCCTGGACCAGCAGGACGGTATGATAGAGGACGATGGCCTCACCGGTCTCCTGCGTCTGGCCACCAGCGTCCTCAAACACAAACCGCCCTTTAAGTTCAGCCGCGAGGGCCAGGAGTTCCTCCGGGACGTCCACAACCTGCTCTTCCTCCTGCCCAGCCTGGCAGACCGCGCTCAGCCCAAATGCAAGTCCCACGCCGCCCGGGCAGCCGCCTACGATCTACTGGTGGAGACTGTGAAGGGATCGGTGGAGAACTACAGGCTGCTGCACAACTGGGTCATGTCCCAACACATGCAGAGTGAGTGGGGTGGATACTAGACTGTTTTTCATTGGTCGGTTTGTTGCTAGGTAGATTAGAATTGTCTGAGGATACTGAAAGATAGCAGCACACAAAAACAGACAGATTATTCACAGGATTCTAACATATTTTGTCTTATGCTCTTTAACATATTCAAAGTCTGAAAGTATTCATAACTATTGTAGGACGGCAAATAGCTGACAAAAATGGGGATTTTGAACTAAATGAAAAATGTAGTTGCACATTGATCAGATATAAAGTAACATATTCATGTGCAGAGGTTATTCTATCGACCTGATGATGAATTTGAGCTAAATATTAATGTGAAAAGGCTTATTTTATATATAGATTTTACGTCTTATTTTTATAGTAAGAGTAAGAAAGAGAACTAGTAAGAAACGTGTTGCAAGCTACACTCTGTGTCAGAAGTCCTCAGGCACGATGATCTGACTCAATTTGAGTTTTGCTAAAGTGAAACCAGTTTGTTTCTGTGAGACATTGTCCCTCCTATGGGATTAATGCTGGACAGACTGGGACAGTTTCTACAGCAGATGAACTATACAGTAAATGTGCTTTGAAATGACAACAATGAGCTAAATATATTGATTGTTGGTTTTCTGGAAATACCACAAGGTTAAAATTGCAACCAGGTAATCTAGAAAGGCCATGCAATAACAAAACAAAACAAAAAAACTTCATTATTATATATCATTGTCCCTCAGCCTCTCACGCTCCGTATAAGTGGGACTACTGGCCCCATGACGACGTGCGGGCCGAGTGTCGCTTTGTGGGTCTGACTAACCTGGGAGCCACATGTTACCTGGCCTCCACCATCCAGCAGCTTTACATGATCCCAGAGGCCAGACAGGCCGTATTCACTGCCAAGGTAAGCAAGCGCCTGCAAGACAAAGAAATGGGCTGAAACATTATTAAAAATCACAACAGGGTAGATTCTAATGTGTGTATTTTGTGTGTGTGTGTGTGTGTGTGTGTGTTTAGTACGCTGAGGATATCAAACACAAAACCACCCTACTGGAGCTGCAGAAGATGTTCACATATCTAATGGTGAGTTTTATATTTCAAACTGTCCTTTGACTATTCCTCTACTTTGTTCTTTTATAATAACAACCAGAAAAAAGTCAATAAATAGAGGCAACCATAAGTGTGAAAAAATACTTTATTAAGTTAGACATTTATACATTAAAACCTCAATTATTTTATGTTAGTTTAATGTTAATACTCATATCAAGGGGAAGCAAAGCAACATTTGCTATACAGTCGAGGTTTTTTCAATAGAAAATATTTCCTAAGGCAATAAGTAATCATGTTACATACTCATTTAATATTATTCAAACACATATCCTCCTCTTCCTCTGACCATTTGTCTAATGTAATATTGAGCTGTATTAATAAAAACTGATTTGATTTTGTCCATCCAGGAGAGTGAGAGAAAGGCGTACAACCCGCGTCCCTTCTGTAAGACCTACACGATGGACAAACAGCCTCTGAACACCGGGGAGCAGAAGGACATGACCGAGTTCTTCACCGACCTCATCACCAAGATAGAGGAGATGTCCCAGGAGCTGGTAAACACACACATTATAACATCTCCTCAGTAACAGCTTGACGGCTGCTGCACGATGCCACATTGTATCTTCTGCCTGATGCTGCGTCGCGCAGCATTGTTACTCTATCTAATTTTCATGGCGTGCGCAACATAGAATGCACCGTCATTTGTTCAAATACACGAGGTGGGTTTTGTTGATTTTTTAAGACCACGTGACCACCCAAAAGTTGTGTGGTTTCCTGAAAATCACGCCAATAAAAAATAATGATATTATAATAATTAAAAAAATACACCAGCTGTGTCGGCGATAGTGTATTACAGAACAGTTAGTGGCGTTCGGTGCGCAGAATCAAGGTCTACTATAGGCTACTGACGAAAATCACACAACACATTGCATCTATTTATTAACAATATTTATGAATTTAGGCTATATTTTGCTGCTCCAACTCAAATTCAGCCCAGCCAGACAATAGTAAAGTTTCAGTTTCGTTTTCATCTCCGTGGTATACAGCCGTTTGGACCAGCTGATCGGCTCCTGACAGCGGGAGTCAGTCTGCGTTGCAGTTGTACTGGGAAGTCAGATTTATGGTGCCAGTGATAACTGAACTAAATAATAAAATAAAGCTATCTTCTCCTTCCTATATCTGTCTATCTTTATCCCTCCTCTGCACACTCAGTCACTACTATCCATGCTAAAAGGAAGCAGGATTATAACCTCATTTAGCACATTATTTTTAAATATTTTATGTTATTTATTAATTTTTTTTCTCCCCCATCTAATTTTGACGATTTTTAGAAACGTGATGGTTTGTAAGCGCTAAGGGAGCATGTTTAAATAAAAGCTGTGAACCTTAACTTTTAAATGTATTTTATTTCATGTTTCTATGTGCTACACAGGCTTAGATATTAAGGTTTGGTAGACTTGACAATTCATACTATTTTTTCAGAAAACCCTCAGGCATTAAGGACATGCATCCTAGATTGCCGTAGTCATCAATGGGTTAACAGTTCAAGATATTGAAAAGTCAAATTTGAAGAAAAACAAGTGAACAAAGTGTTGGAATGGATCTTTCTTATTTGTCTGTTTCTCACAGAAAAACACAGTGAAGACTTTGTTTGGAGGCGTCATCACCAACAACGTCGTCTCTCTGGTGAGTTTGAGGAAATTGAAATGGAATGAGGACTTAATCGTTAATGTTTTTTCTTACAAAATGTGGCTATTTTGATCTCAAATATTCTGTGAGAAGAAGATGAAAGTAGTAGTCGACCTAGCAGTGATATTTATAATTAACTTCTTTATGTTTGCTCTCTCTGTCTTTCAGGACTGTGACCACGTCAGTCAGACTGCTGAAGAGTTTTACACCGTCAGATGTCAAGTGGCCGATATGAAAAATATCTATGTGAGTATTACAAACACATTGGTAACAGACATTTCACTTGCAGTGGAGTCATTTTGCAAAAAAAGTCCTTTTACTCAAGCAAAGGCTCTGCAAAAAAATTCTCAACAAAAAATATTGTGCACTCAGTTTCTCAACACTTCTTTCTGATGTCAACTATTTTATTCAGGAATCTCTGGATGAAGTGACGATCAAAGACACTCTGGAGGGAGACAACATGTACACCTGCTCCCAGTGCGGCAAGAAGGTCCGCGCAGAGAAAAGGTCAGAATCAAGCTAAATTCACAAAGATATAAAAGTTAAACAGGGTTCCTACAGGTACTTAAAAGGTCTTCAGATCATCTGAAAATAAAAAGGCCAAAATGTCTTAAATCAATCATTCCAAACAGTATTTAAAATGCCAAGACATTGCAATTTAAAAACTATTTGAACAAAATTTTACAAATGCCTGATCATGGCATTATTGTTGTTATTAATTATTTATTTGTGTGTGTGTGTGTTTTAGTTGTGTATTTTGAATGACCTGAAATATAATGACATACCAAAAACTAAAAAAAAACATATTTGAAGTGCAGACGAAAGAATTCCAGTTTTATGCTAAATTGTCTTTAACTTTAAATAACATTTAAATAATGACCAAGTGTATGAGCTAATCTACTGAACTTGTAGTGAACTATTGTAAATAGGCCTTAAAAGTAATTTTCCATGACACCTAAATCTGACATGTCTTAACCTGTAGTAACCCTTCTAGAAATCATTAAGCCGGATACATTTCTATCTATTTCCGCCCTTATCTCTCTCTGTCTCACTCCTCCCTTCCTCTTTCCTCCCTCAGAGCGTGTTTCAAAAAGCTTCCTCGGATCCTGAGCTTCAACACCATGAGATACACGTTCAACATGGTGACCATGATGAAGGAAAAGGTCAACACCCACTTCTCCTTCCCGCTGCGCCTCGACATGACGCCCTACACAGAGGACTTCCTCATGGGGAAGGGAGAACGCAAAGAGGGTTCGTACAAACAACACTAAACACTGATAATGTAATCTACTCTAACTCCTGACCAAACAGTTCAACAACAGCCGCCTGCGAGGTTTGAAAACAGCATTGACATACTTAATATTTATATCAGTGCTGTAGGTTTTTAATGATATATGTATGGAAGCTCCATTAGCTCCAATGTGATGTAAAAAGTATCCTATAAATTATTATTCTGAGATACTCTATAAAAAAAAAAGGAAAATTGGGCCTTATTCACCACTGTTATTAAGAGGAACATGATCCTTAAACCCTTCTTACAATCTTCTACAAACAAAGGAGACTCTGGCATTCACCAACGTTTTCTAATATGGGATTTGTTCCTTGCTAGGAAGAAAATCTACAAACACTGAATTAAACGCTTACAATTTTTTTTTTGCTAAATAATTTAGTTTTCTTTGATTCTACAGTCTCTTTTCTCATAGTGACCCTTCTAAGTTCAAACTTACGAAGATTCTTTTGCATATATAGTATTTGTGAATGAGGGCCAAAGAGTTCACTGTGTTTTGGTTATGTCATGATGGAAACCGCCAGTACATTTCTGCTGTTGGATCTATTTGAGTTTCTGAGCGTTGTCTCCTTATGTATTTGCAGGTTTTCGGGAAGAAGGCGAGTCGAAAGTCACTGAGAGCTACGAGTATGACCTCATCGGTGTGACTGTGCACACGGGCACGGCGGACGGCGGCCATTACTACAGCTTTATCAGAGACATCGTCAACCCACACGCCTACAAGAACAACAAGTGGTGAGGGGCCTGAGCTATTACTATAACTCATCAGCCATTGATATTATTTTATTATACTATTTCTGGCGGATCGCTACAACTATTTATTACTTATAGGATATTATCACACAGAAATCAGTGATTTTGAGTTTTGGAAGTGTCAGATTCAGGTTGGTTAAATATGTTGTTGGAGTTAAAAACAAAACTTTAAAAAACTTTCCTTGCAGGTACCTGTTTAACGATGCGGAAGTGAAGCCCTTTGACTCGGCTCAGCTCGCCTCTGAGTGCTTCGGTGGAGAAATGACGGTATGATGGTGCAGTCAAATGATACAACATTTTAAAAAATGTATTCATCACTTTGCATTTTACTGACAAATTCTTTATATTTCAGACTAAAACCTACGACTCCGTCACAGACAAGTTCATGGATTTCTCTTTTGAGAAGGTAAAGGCTTTTTCTAGGCTATTTATTATCTATTTATTTAATCAATCTTATTCTGTTTTCCAGAATCTAATAATAAAGTTTTGCTTGACCGTTGCAGACACACAGTGCCTACATGCTCTTCTACAAGAGAGTCGAGCTGGAGGAGGAGAACGGGAAGGACTTTAGTTTTGACGTCTCTCCTGATCTGCTGGAGGTACTTAATTCACAACTTTATTTTTATTTAAATCATTAAAAAACTAATTTTATATATTACATTTACATTTCAAATCCTAAATCTACATGTCTGTGTCTCTTTTCTAGTGGATTTGGCACGACAACATGCAGTTTCTCCAGGATAAGAATATATTTGAACACACTTATTTTGGGTGAGTATCAAATCTGTCCAGAAGTTATTTTCACAGTATGAACTAATGAACCCACGTCTGTCTTTCATTATCTATACTAAGCCTTTAATGGTTGTTTATACTTTTTATTTCTTCCAGTTTCATGTGGCATCTCTGCAGCAGCATCCCCAGCACCTTACCAGACCCCAAGGCTGTCTCCCTTATGACTGCTAAGGTCAGAAATAACATACAATTCTACTTGAAATTAACATCTTCCCAACAATTAAAGGCAGTTTAGCATTTGATTTTTTAATTTCACAATTTAACATGGATATGGAAATTAACCCCATATAGAAAAAAAAATAAAAAATAAACTTTTGATAAAGTACTTAAAAAGAATTATTTTTTAAATGTATTAATCACAACAATATATATTTTATAGTGTAAAAAACATAGTTCTAGGGCTTCTGTGTTCCCCTACATCACATAAAAGTTCATAACTTTACTGTAAATGTTCTTGTCTTTGCAGCTCAGCACATCGTTTGTCCTCGAGACGTTCATTCACTCCAAGGAAAAGGTAAAACACTCTCACATTACCGTAGGATGATTAATTTAAATAAAAATGTTTTATTTTAATTTTAACTGGACTAACGTGTCTCCTTCCTACTCTCCGACCTCCAGCCGACCATGCTGCAGTGGATCGAACTCCTGACCAAACAGTTCAACAACAGCCAGGCCGCCTGCGAGGTTTGTAAACAGCATTGACATAATTATTAATTATTATTTATATCAGTGATGTAGGTTTTTAATGTTAAATGTATGGAAGCCCATTAGCTCCAATGTGATGTAAAAAAAATACCTGTAAATTATTATTATCAAAATATGAAAAACTGTTCTCAAAATATTGATATACTTTCCCAAAATGATGACTCGCTATCCAAATATAATGATTTAGTCACAACTTAATGACTATAACTGAACTATAACTTTAAAAAAAAAAAAGAATTATTGCCAAAGCGGATGAATATCTTTAAAAAATAATGACTCCTCTCAAATGATTGACTAAGTGTCCCTTATATCGAGAAAGTTTCTTCCATAATACTCTGTTTCTATTGATATTATCAAAGAAAACATATCTAAAACAGAAACTCCTTTGTTATTAATAATCACTGTTGAAACTTGTTTTCTTGTGCTTCAGTGGTTTTTGGATCGAATGGCCGACGACAACTGGTGGCCGATGCAGATCCTAATCAAATGTCCCAATCAGATCGTCAGACAAGTGAGTTTTTATCTGATATAACTTCACTGCAACCTCATTTTTCTTTCATCTGTCCTTCAACCCGTAATGTTATAAAATGGTTGAAATGAAGTAATTCAATTATTATGTTTTTACCGATTACTCCTTTTCGGACATGTTAAATTTAATACATATCTTGTTGGGGTTTGTATCTATTTTTCGGGGTTCATTTGCTTTGTCTTGGTTAACTATTCTCAAAAGACAATTATTTATTTATTTTATCTTTTGTATTTTCTTTTATTTCCGTTTTCACACACGTTTGAAATAAAACTAAGTTTTATTTTCATATGTTCTCAAACCCACTCCTGCCTTTCTCCCCCAGATGTTCCAGAGGTTGTGTATTCACGTCATCCAGCGTCTTCGTCCGGTTCACGCTCACCTCTACCTGCAGCCCGGCATGGAGGACGGGTACGTAGATTTAAACTTGAAAAATATCCCATGCCACTAATTTTTTCAATTAATCGCAAGGTTAATTATGGACAATCATGCAATTAATAACAATCAAATATTTCTTATCTATTTAAAGTGCTAGTTTATGTATAAACAACTTAATTTAGAAATTATTCAGCACCAAATATAACTTGATGATGATTGTAAAGTCAGTGTAATGAGCCATTGAAAAGTTTGCAGCACAAAGCGACAGTGTTGTGTCTGTGTAATTAGATGGCGACAGAAATCCCAACAGGAGCCGCGTGTCACTCAGAGTCTTTCACTGTGGACTCTGAGAAATAAATGTGGCTCCACATCACGATTGGAAAAAAACGATAAAATAAGTTCCAGGCATCAGTTTATTGAAATGTGTTGGACTGAGTCAATGGCCAAGTGAAAAACTATTCCATAAACCACCTGTATATCATGTTCAGTTTTCAGTTTCCGGAAGAATTAAAGGACGTTATGTATCAGCAGGATTTTAGTTTTAATGCACCACATATCGGGAACAAACTCCCACAAAGCTTGAGGTCCGCTGCAACTCTCAGCTATTTGAATCAAAGCTGAAGACTTTCTGTTTGCCTTCTAACCTGTTACTTTTTACTTGCTAGTTTTTATTATCTTTTGAAAGCAATTTAGTTTTATTATTAGATTTCTCATTTATTATTGTTATTATTTATTTTAAAATGTTATGGCATTTTAAAGTTAAAATACATTGTAAAATTAACAAAACAAATAAACAACAGAGACAAAATAAATAAATGGAAAAATTAAATTAAAATTAAAAATCAATAATACATACAGATAAAAAAAAATATATTACTTGTAATGCCCTTATAAAGCACTTTGAATTACTTTGTGTCTGGATTGCGCTATATAACTAAACTTCCCTTTCCCCTCTTTCTCCTTGTTTCAGCTCTGATGACATGGACGGTCCAGTTGAAGACATCGGCAGTCGATCGTGCGTCACTCGCTTTGTGAAGACGCTTCTCTCCATCATGGAACACGGAGTGAAGCCGCACAGCAAACACCTGACGGAATACTTTGCCTTTCTCTACGAGTTCGCCAAGATGGGGGAGGAGGAGGTCTGTCCCAACTTTATACATACTTTTACATTTTTATTTAAAAAAATATATAATTTACTTTGTTTTTTAGTGGAAAATAGGCTAAATGTAGTAATAATAATAATAGCAGAATCAACTTAGTTGAGTATTTCTAAATGCTTTGTGAATCTTTGTGAACAATGATTTTTCAAGTTAAATAATTTGTCTCATTTTGTGTCTACAGAGTCAGTTCTTGTTGTCACTACAAGCAATTTCCATCATGGTGCATTTCTACATGGGAACTAAAGGCCCTGAAAATGTAAGTTTTCATTGCTCTTCTTTTATTATATGAACCACTTTTTGCCACCTTTTTTTTCTGTTTATGAAAAGTGCCATATACAAAAAGTTTTTTTTGATTGATAGGTGATATGTAGGTAATGTGATTATAAGAAAGGACAGAGTTAATAAAACGTGGTTGTCCCCTCTCAGCCTCAGGTGGAGGTGCTGTCGGAGGAGGAGGGAGAAGAGGAGGACGAGGAGGAAGACATTTTGTCTCTGGCGGAAGAGAAGTATCGACCGGCCGCTCTGGAGAAGATGATCGCTCTCATCGCGCTGCTGGTGGAGCAGTCTCGCTCTGAGAGGTATGACTACTGGATAGATAGATATATGTGTATTATATCCATAATATCACAGTAGATAACATTCTGTTTTAAGATAGTGTGTAAAGGAAAAGGGCATTTTTCAGAACAGACTTGGTAGAAATGGGATATAATATTCATAAGTATTTTTTTATTAGTGTATTATCGCTTGAAAATATATATTTTTTTATTTTATATAACCTTAGAATGAGCCATTATTACATATATAGGCCGTGTGCCATGTTGCACCACTGTGTTTCTTCAGTAGCATAGAACGGACAAACTTAACGTCCTTATGCAGTTGTTGGAAGACAAAGAATAAGTACTATAGAATAAATAACTAAATACTCTAATAGTCTTCACCTCATCACTTGATATTGTGGAAAGACTTAAGGCAGCGGTGGATGATTTTATCTTTAGCAAGTAGCTTCTTGTCCTTTTAATGTCAATTATCCAAAAAGGGAGGGGTTAGCAAGGGAGCCTTGCAATTTAGAATTTACCCACTAAATACACTAATATTACATACCTCACCTTTGAATTTAAAAGTATTGAGGATTCATCTTAAACTCTCTGTTTCCCTGCAGACATCTGACTCTGTCCCAGAGCGACATGGCGGCGCTGACGGGAGGGAAAGGTTTCCCGTTCCTCTTCCAGCACATCAGAGACGGAATCAACATCAGACAAACCTGTAACCTCATCTTCAGCCTCTGTCGCTATAACAACCGCCTGGCCGAGCACGTAGGTTTAGCACACACACACACACGAAAATTAACATGATGGTAACAATTTCACTAGAATATAAAAAATGTTTTCCTGTTGAATTTTATTGTATGCATGTACTTTTTTTTTTTTTTTTTTTAAGTACAAATATTTTGATATAATATTGAATTCATGATTCTCCTGTGATCTCTTCTGCAGATTGTATCGATGCTCTTCACCTCCATTGCTAAACTGACGCCTGAGGTGAGCAGATCATTATTCACACTGAAAACACACCACTTTTATACTGAACCAGTCTTTCTTAAATTAGACAAAACATGTTTTTAAGGACTTTAAGCTGTGATAAATTTACACCACTTTTACCGCCCTATTTTCCATCGGCCCATTGGTTTCCACAAACTAAATTTTGTTTATATCAATATGCAATGACAAAAAAGCATACTCTAATCTATATAATCTCTAATATGAGTGTAGAAGAAGTGTATTAAAGTCTCTTCTTCTGTGTCCCATCCCTCTACCAGGCGGCCAACCCGTTCTTCAAGCTGCTGACCATGTTGATGGAGTTTGCGGGCGGACCTCCGGGGATGCCTTCCTTCGCCTCATACATCCTGCAGAGGATCTGGGAGGTAAAAGACTTCAGCTACACAGAAACTGGTCTACTTCTGGACATTTTTAAAGTTTTATAATTTATTTATTTTGTTTATACATTCAAATGTATCAAGGATTACTCAGCCATTCTGGAGACCGCTTGTTGTCAAAATGACCCTTTGTCACAATCACTCACAATCCACTCCTGCACGTTAATACTTAGCCTAGGTTCTGTAAACGGGCATATTACTAGCTATAGTGGGCCCCTTTTTCTTCCATTGTGCAGTCAGTACGGACAGGCAGCAGATTGTGGGGAGATATTCACTGATTTTTAACAAAAGGTGATTATCACAACAGACTTCCTATTATTAATTTTATTGTTAACATCCCTTCCTTTCAGGTGATTGAGTATAACCCGTCTCAGTGTCTGGACTGGCTGGCGGTTCAGACGCCCAGGAACAAGCTGGCTCACAGCTGGGTGCTGCAGAACATGGAGAACTGGGTGGAACGCTTCCTGCTCGCACACAACTACCCACGAGTCCGCACATGTAAGAACCGCAAAATACAATACTGCTTTTATATCAGGCTCAGTTTTTCCAAGTTAAATAGCAGTTAACCTGACAAAAAGTGAAAGGATCTTTTGGTGGAGTATGGGTTTTAAGAACCACTTCCAGCCACTTAAACAATAGTTTTAAGTTATATAGTTATGATGTTCTAACCCGTATTCCTTGAAATAAAAAAAAGTTTAAAATTGTATGTACGGGTTAGAACATATTACAAAATTATCTGCAATTTGATACTGGTAACCATATTTTGGGTATAATTTGAATCCTAACATCAGCTCTCTCTCTCTCTCTCTCTCTGGATAGTATTTTCGGCTTTGAGTTTTTAACATAAATTTGTCGAAAATGTTGACAGAACGTGTATAAATTGAAATACCTGGAAAATATTTTAAAACTCTCTCTCTCTCTCTCTCCAGCGGCGGCGTACCTCCTGGTCTCCCTCATCCCCAGTAATTCTTTCCGTCAGATGTTTCGTTCCACGCGCTCGCTGCACCTGCCGACCCGTGAGCTGCCTCTGTCCCCTGACACCACGGTGGTGCTACACCAGGTCTACAACCTTCTGCTGGGGCTGCTGGGACGCGCCAAGCTCTACGTAGACGCCAGTGTCCACGGCACCACTAAGCTGGTGCAGTACTTCAGCTTCATGACATACTGCCTCATCTCCAAGACAGAGAAACTCATGTTCTCTGCATACTTCATGGACCTGTGGAACCTCTTCCAGGTAAATTCTTTGGTTTTTTTTTTACCAAAGTAGTGTTTTATTTTCTGTCTGTCTTTTTCTTTTGATTTATTTATTTATTTATTTATGTGTGTGGTCTTTTCTGCAAAATCTTCCCATTAAGTATCAGTTCAATGAATCATATCAAGTATCAATCAATTAATTCATATTAAAAAATAATATTTATAACAAAGAATAGAAGAAAATTACAGCGAGTGTTTCTTTAAACTTAACAAAGAATTGACAATAGGAAAAATAATATAAGAACTGGGTAGAAACATTGTAAAGAAAGCCGGCCAAAAACATCAGTTAATAAAAGATCCAAAAAAAAGTAATTTAAAAATAGCATTTATGTGATGTTCAGAAAATCGAGTTTGCTTGATTTTTGTGGATTAAACTGTATTTTCTGTCTTCAGCCCAAACTGTCAGAACCGGCGATTGCCACCAACCACAACAAGCAGGCGCTGCTGTCCTTCTGGTACAACATGTGTGTGGACTGTCCGGAGAACGTTCGTCTGGTGGTGCAGAACCCGGTGGTGACTAAGAACATCGCCTTTAACTACATCTTAGCCGACCACGACGACCAGGAGGTGGTTCTGTTTAACCGCGGCATGCTGCCCGCCTACTACGGCATCCTGCGCATGTGCTGTGAGCAGTCGCCCGCATTCACACGCCAGCTCGCCTCGCACCAGAACATCCAGTGGGCCTTCAAGAACCTCACGCCACACGCCAGCCAGTATCCAGGGGTAAGAGCAACATCTGTATATAGATTCAGACCCAGCAGAAATTGTAATTAAAGATAGTTGTGTTGGTAAAGACGGAGAAAAGACATGGAACTGATACAGGGTTCCTACATATCAAAATATATAAAACGTTAAAGTTATTAAAAATATTAAATATTTGAAATCAATCTTTCAAAATGCTTACAAAGAGAAAAAAAAAAGTATTCTTTATGATCCAATATGTTCATGTTAAGACATTTAAGTGACACATTTTTATTATTTTCTGCTGTTTAGTTTGAAAAAATAAGACACAAACATTTTTTTTAATATATATTTTTCAACATTTGAAGTTGATTTTTTTTTTTTTTTTTTCACTATTTCTTATCTACTAAACGATGAATATAAATCAGTGTAAGATACAGTACAAATACTTGTATGTGTGTTGCCCCTTCAGGCGGTGGAGGAGCTGTTCAACCTGATGCAGCTGTTCGTGGCGCAGAGAGCCGACATGAGAGAAGAAGAGCTGGAGGACGTCAAGCAGTTCAAGAAAACCACCATCAGCTGCTACCTGCGCTGCCTGGACGGACGCTCCTGCTGGACCACTCTCATCAGGTCAGGAGGCACACACACACACACACACACACACACACAAACACAAGAACGAACAGAGATGCACACACACACACTGAGGACACACACATTTGTACATCTATAGTTGTGAGGACATTCATTGACATTCCCTGGCTCCTTACCCCAACCGTAACCATCAAAACCAACCTTAAAACCTAGTGTTTACCCCCGAACAACCCAACAACACACACACACACACACACGCGCAAAAACAAAAAACACACACAGGTAGTTATGTGTGAATCCTTACAGCTGTTCTTTGTTGTTCTGTCCTCAGTGCCTTCAGAGTTCTGCTGGAGAACGATGAGGACCGACTGCTGGTGGTCTTCAACAGAGGACTCATCCTCATGACAGAGGTGAGATCAGGTTCTACTCTCTTTATATGGAGGAGAATTTTAGTGTTTTGGGTGTTGCTTGCCTTCATTTATGTCAGGCTATCCGCAGGTCCTTAAATTGTCCACGATCCACCCTCCATTTCTTGAACATACATGATGTTGTTAAGTACTCGTGTGTGTAATGTACGGAGGAAAAGTAAATGCAGTGCTATGTCTTCGGTACCGGTGTGTATTATCATCTGCCGGTTCTATCCTCAATCGCTGTTACACATTTCTCAAACTGTTTATGGAAAAAAACGGGGAAAAAAGGAAGCCGATGTCTTCGGACCGATTTTGAAAAATCTTACCAATCATTTGGATTATGAAGTTGCCGTGAGCTTTATGAAGTTGCTTTGTATTCAGTCTCACTCTTTCTTTTAAGTTAAAAATAAACTGCTTAGAGTAGGGGAGAACGGGGTAAGTAGGCACACTTTTTACTCTAGTGAGAATTGCTCATCACCAAAACATCTGTCAATAGCCATTCCTACATTAAATTGAAGCTTAAGGTGTTGGCTAGAAATGTGTGTCTCTCTTTTTTTCCAACTTATTGTAATGAAGAAGTAATTTACCATCAAAGACACTCTGACACATTGTGACAACCAACCCCATCAAGGGGTCGGTTGTCACACACTATGGGGTTGTTTGTCACAATGTTATCTTAATGGGAAAAATCTTAAAAAGAAGGCAAGGAGGCAGAACCAAATTTGAATGTTTAATTGCATTGTCAAGTTGACAAATAGGCCTACATAACGTTCTGTAGCCTTGGCAGCTGGTCTAGTTTGGGATGACTGGGTTGTTTTGATTTTGTTGCCCTTTTTTCTTTTGCTTGCTAGCTGCCTTTTCCTGCTCTATTCTTTCCTTCTCTGGGGTGTCAGTGAGGATACAGCTTGACAATTTCTTTCGTTATTGGGTTCCTTTTCTGGCTGCAGCCTTGAGATAACATGTGACAACCAACCCCCCAAAAAATTTGACGACCAACCCCAACTTGAATTTCTTGCTAGCATCAAGGCCAACAACCATCTGACAACTAATTAGCTTGCTAACCACAATCTAAACTATAGTTTACCCTTCACACTTTCTGAGGGTAACAAGTGTTTTGTTATAAACCCATTGTGTAAAAGCCTAGAAGAAAAATACTGAGAAGCAAAATATTTTGAATTTGACATGAAAAACACAAAACATCCTCTCACCTGAAATGCAGCAGTCTAATTTCAAGGAAGTCTATGTATGTGACCTCTGATCCCAATTCTGGACCTTTTTTATATCAACATTTCAGAGCTAGCGCGCTCTGGTGGTGAGATATAACGAATGTGACATCCAACCCATGTGACAAATTACCCCGTTCTCCCCTATTTATGAGGCGCTTTCTACATTTGTTTATCTGGTAAATAATGTCATGAACTCACTATTGTCTTTCCGTCTGTCTGTCTGTCTATCTGCCTGTCTGTCCTCTGCAGTCCTTCAACACTCTGCACATGATGTATCACGAGGCGACGGCGTGTCACGTGACTGGAGACCTGGTGGAGCTGCTCTCCATCTTCCTGTCTGTCCTCAAAGCCACGAGGCCGTACCTGCAGCGCAAAGGTGAGAGTCAAGAAGAAGAATTCATAACCCAGACATCTTTTAATGGTCAAGAAGAAGAAAAAATATTTATAATAGAGACTTTATAAGGAGATCAACATGTGAAGGATTATTCAGTAGAGTTTTCATTCCATGTTTATTTGATAGGGACAGATGCTAATACATGGACACTTGAACTATTATTGCTACTGCTAATTTCCAATGCCCGTCACTAGAAGAGACACATATGTCATTAAAAAACATACAAGAGACGTTTATTTGTTCTGAAATGTGTCTGTCGTCATCCAGATGTGAAGCAGGCTCTGATCCAGTGGCAGGAGAGGATCGACTTCGCCCACAAGCTGCTCACACTCCTCAACTCCTACAGCCCGCCAGAGCTCCGCAATGCCTGTCTAGGTAACACCACTCACACACTCACTCACTCACTCACTCACTCACTCACTCACTCACTCACTCACTCACTCACTCACTCACTCACTTATTTTAGAGAACAGCTGTGTTTATCAAGCTACATTTTTCAGAATATGACTGTCTGTAATGCTCTGGGCCCGGTTTCCCGATAACGTCCTCTCTTAGCGAGCTACGAAGACTCCTACGTTATGACTTACCAAAGTTGTTTACCTCTGTAGTCGTGGTTCCCGAATGGTGTCTTAGGAGAAACACTCCTTACGTCGTTCGTACACTGCTGAAATCGGTTGCTCCGAGTTCGATTATCCATTTCCTGCTCATGTCATGCGCAGCTGCATCTGTATGCTGTCTAATCAAATCTACCCGTGCATTTCTAGTGTAATATAAAGTCATAAATTAGTTTGTTGAATCATTATCTGTGTTTTGGAACTCTTGTTTTATAATCTAAGTATCTTTAAGAACACCAATCACGTTACTTGGTGGGTCAGTAATGAAACTGAAAGTAGACATAATATCGCCAATAGCCTATATAAATAAACAGACGGCCCAAACAGCGTCCAAATGAGCTAAAATCCTAAATACAATAAACGGTAACATGGCACACTTATTTTAAGGTAAGCTCTAATTGATTATTCATTCATTTTTCCGCACGTTTACATGTTTTGAGGCGGAGGATCCGACGCACTCTGCCCGGGCTCAGCTGACAGCTGAGCCGGTGTGGAACACAGTGCGGAGGTTCTAGTGTTAACCATGGTCGAACATACTACCATAGCCTATACTGATTTTTTAAAAAGATATAGAAAATATAGAAACAGCGGAGGAGATGAAGATTGTTTACAGCAATTATTTTCATCATGAATAAATTGTGGCAGTTCCATGCGCAACAGGGATGTCACTCGTGTCCGTTTTACGCATGGTGCTTTACGGAAGGAAATGTGGGGGTTTGTATCTCCGGCGATGCCACAGCGATCGCAGGGACTTTCACTTGTGTCATTAAACTTATAAATCTGACTGTATTTCATATCACAGGGACACAGCGATGACTGTATTTAATAACAAACTGATAAAAACGATCCGACTGTAGGCTATAGTGTATCACGTATAAAGTATTTTCATATTGACGGACATCGCATCCATTCAGTTAATGCTGATTGTCAAGTCAGTTAGATGACTAAAAAGTAGGCTACTTGTTCATATAGTTTGAACACTTTGTGAATCAGAGTTAATGGTATTCTGCTAAAATATATAATAGCCTAAGCATACTTTAAATATACGTGATATACACTATACAGTTGGATTTAGGGGCGGCAGTGGCGAAGTGGGTAGGGAGTTCGCCGCTGGTGTGCGGGGTCGGAGGTTCGATCCCCCGTCTCCCCGCCACATGTCGAAGTGTCCCTGGGCAAGACACTGAACCCCGAATTGCTCCCGATAGTTAGCTTAGTTAGCTTAGCACCCTAGTGCTAAGCCTACCCTGCGTGATAGCTGCTGCTATCGGTGTATGAATGTGTGTGTGACTGGGTGAATGTGTACAAAAACAATGTAAAGCGCTTTGGGTCTGTGATAAACGGAGATATAGCGCTATACAAGTCCATTTACCATTACCATTTACGATCGTTTTGAACAGTTTGTTATTAAATAAAGTCATCGCTGTGTCCGTTTGATATGAAATACAGTCAGATTTATTAGTTAAATGACACAAGTGAGAGCTGAAACATCTCTACGGTAGAGCTAAGAAGGCTCTGAGGGCGCTCCAGACCAACCTTACCAACGTATGACGTACAAAAGAGATTTGTAGCAAAGAACGTTTCGGGAAACAGGCGAAACGTTAAGTAGGAACTCTACGTAGGGGCTAAGAATGACGTAGCGTTAAGAAGGCTCTAAGAAGGCTTTGGGAAACCGGCCCCTGTACTTTTTATTTACTGATTTAAAACTATCTGAATACTTTCTCTACCTGATGTTAATGTCTTTATGCTCTTGTCCTGGTTCCTGTAGATGTTCTGAAGGAACTGGTTCTGCTGAGTCCTCACGACTTCCTGCACACTCTGGTCCCGTTCCTGCAACACAACCACTGCACCTATCACCATAGCAACATCCCAAGTGAGTGTCCTCCTCAATTTCCGTGCAAACAAATCAAAGTGTCTCGGCCATTTTTGCAAGGGGAAATAACTCATGAAATCTTTAAGGGATTTTTCTTCAAACTTTGTACACATGTCCATTATGATTCAAAGATCTATCTATATTATCTGAATAGATTTTGGACAGAAAAGAAAGAGAGTATGAAGAGTTTTCCAAATCTTTTTTTATTCCTCTCCACAGTGTCGTTCGGTCCGTACCTTCCCTGCAGAGAAAACATCAAGCTGATGGGAGCGAAGAACAACATCCGACCACCGAGGCCGGAGCTCAACATGTGTCTGCTGCCTTCTATGGTGGAGAGCGCCAAGGTGGGTTAAGCCAGAGCATGGCTATCACAATAATGGGTTCACCTTTGATGATGTTCAGCCAGAGCATGGCTATCACAATAATGATGAATCAGTAATAGCCTAATTTAATTTTAATAATAAATCGAGGGTACTAAAATGTAAAGATTTTTTTTTATATATATATATATATATATATATATTGGTAGTAAACTTTGTATATGTGTGTTTGTCTCTCCCTCTTTTGTCAGGGTAAGGACGAGGTGTACGACCGGATGCTGCTGGATTACTTCCTGTCTTATCACCAGTTCATCCACCTGCTCTGTCGCGTCGCCATCAACTGCGAGAAATTCACTGACACACTCGTCAAACTAAGTACGTATCTGTGTGTATAAAACCAGGCTTGAATATGATATTGTTTTGTGTTACTACACTCTGAAGAAGGCTCGATGGGTACTTTGAATGTGTCTTGCCATATGAAGTTAAGGCCTTTTTATATTATTGTTTGCAGGATACCAGAAGCGTTCCTGCCACCTTTTTTATTTGATAAATACTCGATATTTACATATTATTTCTCTCTGTGTTTCAGGTGTGTTGATAGCATATGAAGGACTCCCTCTCCACCTCGCTCTCTTCCCCAAACTGTGGACGGAACTGTGTCAGTCACAGGTACGTCACATTTTTTCTTCAAAAAAACAATATAGAATAACTTAATGAATGAGCTGGGTTGATGTTGCCTTTGTTTTACTCTACGTATCCTATATATATATTTGACTTATTATATTGCTGCTCTGTACTCCATTGTATACTGCATTTTTACTATTTTAATTGTCAGTTTTTATCAGTATTTTGATCTTGTTTTTGTTTTGACTTGTTTATTTTGTTGTTTTTAAAAGCCTCCTGTGGACAGGTGTTGTAAACTGGCATTTATGCTAATACACTGAAAACATTGCATCTGCTTCGTCCAATGTCATTGTCATGTCCATACACAAATAAAATAAAATCAATCAATGTAATTTTACCTTTCTGTTTCAGTCTGCTCTGGCTAAAACGTGTGTGAAGCTTCTGTGTGAAGACCCGGCCTTCAGTGAATACATCAAGTGCATCCTGATGGATGAGAGGACGTTTCTCAACAACAACGTGGCGTATTCCTTCCTCACCTGCTTTCTGCACAAGGTACTAATGACCTAGAGCAGCTTGAGATGATGGAGAGATTATATTCTGTTGTCAATTTGTTTAACTCTTTCCCAGCTTTCGTCATTTTCGTTTTAGGTTTTAATTCAATTATTTGTGCGTTGCATGGAGGAGGAAAAGTTGTTTAAGATTTATTTCCTTTCTGGAGACACGCAAAAATTAATTTGAGTCTGTTGCATAAGATCATTTTTTTTATTGGGTTTGTTTTTATCTGTTTATCTTTTTTTGTTGATGTTCAAAATGAATAAAAATTCATCCCGAAAGCACTAAACTTCTTCAGGACAGGACAATCCAATCGATGAAATAAATGTGATATTCTGAATCTTTAAATTGATTTGATTATGTTCATTTTACACCCAAATTGTATTTATTTGATATTTATCTAGATTATGAGAAATAGCAGATACGTGTGTGTTAATGTGTGTTTTAATATGTGTGTGTAGGTACAGGTGCTGTCCGGTCCCAGCTGTACCAACCTGATCGGTGTCCTAGTGACGAACCTCCTGAGTGAGCAGAGCAGTTTACAGCCTGAACTGGCAGCACATCGCCAGGAGCTCAGCAAGACCAGCGGCCTGCTCAACGCTGTACGCTCTCACACACACACACACACACACACACACACACACACACACACACACACACACACATAAAGACACGCATACACACACACACACACGTCTCAACGCTGTAGGCTCTCACACACACGCATACACACACACACACACACACACACACACACACACACGTACAACCACAAAACGACACATTTAACCAGGAGAAACCCAGTGAAAAAGAATTTAATGAGATTAATTAATAAGTTGCAAGATATTTACATACACACACAACAGACAACACATGAACACACACAGACCAAATGAGGCCTTCACACATACATAGACAGACTTAACAACACAGACATCGAAAAACACACATCAAACAACGAACACACACTAAACACACCAAACATCCCTTGTTATCTCCATGTTAATACTAACTCCTCTCTCTTTAGGACCTGCGGGTGCTGGTGTTGCTGCTGTCGGTCCAGCCTCCCCAGGCCGTGGACCCGGCGCTCTGCCCGGCGCTGCAGGAGCTGCTCGCTCGCTGTCGGGTCTGTGTCCAGCAGCGCAGCGCTCTGGAGCAGGAGGCTAAGGACAACAAGGCCAAAGGTACAACACACACACACACACACACACACACACACACACACACACACACACACACACACACACACACACACACACACACACAAAATATTTGCCACAAAAGCATTTCAATTTAGGTGAGTTGCACCTTTTTCTCTTCACTACTTCACATCACAGAAAGTAATTTGAGCTTCTTTTGATATTCTTTATGTCCATATTTACTTCTATTGTCGATCGTTTCTTGTCGTTAGGCAATTAAGTTTTGATTTTGCCTTTCCATCAATGTGAGGCAGGTCAATGCAGCTTTAGCTTGATTATAGCCCCATCTTTTGGGTAAAATACCTCTCCTCATTTTATACTGGTATATTGGACGCACACCACTTTTTAGATGATAAAAAATAAATATTAAAGTGTGTCTTATACTCTGGATGTTTACAGTACCTGACCTCTCTCTCTGTCTGTCTGTCTGTCTGTCTGTCTGTCTGTCTGTCCTATCAGCAGAGGAAGAGGGTGCGACCCCAGTGAAGCGTCGTAGGGTGAGCAGTGATGACGATAGACCTGCTGAACCTTCCACCTCCTCCTCCTCCTCTGCTCCTCTCTGCGTGGCCTCCACCTCCTCCCAGGCCGTCCCGCCGGGCAGCGAGCCCAAACCGGAGCCTCAGCCTCAGCAGGAGGAACTGACCCCCGCCAGCACCTCAGACACTGAGACACGGGACTCCTCTTCACTGATCGACCCGGGAACGGAGCAGGACCCGCCGTCGCCCGACCCCTCCCCCCAGAAAGAGGAAAAGATGGAGGCTTCTTCTTCATCATCCTCTTCCTCGTTCTCCTCCTCTTCCTCGCTGCTGCAGGGAGAAGGGGAGGGGTTTGTCCAGGCGGAGGAGCCGGAGCCATCGGTGCTGCCACGGCAACAACAACAAGAGGATCAGGAAGTGGAGCAGCGGAGTGAGGTGTTATCCAATGAGACAAAGGACGAGAAAGAGGCGGGCACTAAGACCGGCGGGGGCTCGGCTCAGGCCCAGTCTGAGGAAGCTGCCTTCCCATTGGCTGGAGGGGGAGGAGGGGAGGGGCCAGAGGGCAGCAGTGTCCCCGCCCCTCCCCCCTCCTCCTCACAGGGGTTAGCGAGTGGTAGCGGCGGTGGTGGTGGTGGTGCTCCATTGCCCGACATGCTGGACATGCTGCACAGGACGGTGGAAGCAACCATCGCCATAGTCACCAAACTGTCAACTGTTAAAGGCCCGCCCTCTTCATGACATCATCAGCTCACTGCCGCCTCCACGAGATCTTCTTCAACTTCAACTTTATTTTCTTCCTTTAGTTTGTTTTTTCTTTTTTTCTCTTTTGGGAAAAATCTGAATTCTGCTCTGAGCAAAAAACTGTTTCCTGTTTCCGATTTCTTCTTCTTCTGCTGTTTGTGTGCTGCTGTCCGTTGCCTTCAGCTGATGATCAGTCGCTCGGTTTCCCTGGCTACAGTGGCTCTGCCGTGTCGTCTCCTTCTATAAAACAAATGAACTCAAGACTCCACGCACAGTTTGAAAAGAAAAGAAGAAAAACAGTCAAAAGTCGTACAAGCTATAGCACATTTCTTTCAAAGGGCAAAAAAAAGTTTTGTTTTTTTTGTTTTGTTTTGTGTGTTTTATACTGATTTGAATTTGTTTTGGAAAGTGATTTTATTTGCTGTAACGGGGAAAGGTTTACAGAACTTTGGTCTCCTCTGTATGTAATTTAATTTTATTGCATTTTTACTGTGTATAAAAATGGTCGTCCTCTGTGCCAGTTTTGTACTTTATGAACGAGGCAAAAGAAAGTTGCCTTGACTCTTTCTGTGGTTTAATTATCCAGAAACTAAAAGTTTACTTGTAAATTAAGAGAACCACAAGAAACTTGATTCTGTAAAGAATCCTCTTTAGTCATTGCCTGAAGGTGTATATGAAAACTATATAAATATATATATAAATATCTTTATATATATATGAATATATAAAAAGCGGTGCTTTATTTGACTGTGGTTGTAATAAAGCCCCCATGTTGGACCAGCTGGAGCTTTTATTTTCTTTAGTGAAGTACATTCCATAATCTATTGTTTAATTTTGCTTCTTCTGCTGTGTTCTGATTTTCTTCTGATTTTATTTTAATAGAGAATAAATTAATAAAACAGTTTTAATATGAAGAATTATGAACTGACATCCATCTGGAGCTGTGAGCTTTCTTATTTCTCATTTTTAGAAGAATAGAATTTCTAAATGTTTTCAGGCGAAGACGAAACATCAGTTTTCTGCTGCTGAGAAGTACGGGAAGCTGAAGGGATCAAAAGTAAGTAAGTACACTATCAATGAAGGGACAATTTTAACAACTGGGTTATTTTATAAGTTTTTGGAGTTGAGGATTAATGCTGTCATAATACATTATTTACATTCATTCGCCATTATTACACGGAGCTGTTTAAAAAGAAGAAATTCAACTTTTTTGAAAATTTTATTTTAGAATTTTATTCCAAACTGATGCAATTCAAATCTGCACACAGGGACAGTTTTGGCGGTTTAATGTGGAAGCAGCTTTATTAGTATTTACATGTTTGCTTACAAAGTGCATCAAAGAGGACAAAAAAGGTTGACTGAAAACATTTGATTTCTTTTCAAATAGACATGAAAGTTCAGATCAATATGCTTGTGACAGACAAAACAATTATCCAGTGAACACAAATATTCTCAATAGATCTAAAAAATAAACTTGGTAGCAGCAGCATTGGATCCTCAGTGAACTTTACAGCAAAACAAATGAGTTTATCAAAACGTGTTTTTATTTACTGCAACATTTGTATTTGTTTATCACAAAACTGAAGCACATCATGAGCATTTAACTACTTTGGAATCAAGTGCCATTGTTGATACATTTCTAATATTTAATTTTCAACTTTTAAAAAAAACATCTGCTTATGTTTCTGGTTTGTGCGGAGACTGAAGCGTGCCGATTGATAAATAAAAGTTGATCATTCAAAATAAAACTTAAAAGCAATAAAAAAAATTTAAATCAAAATGGGATCCTCAGCTAGCCTGGAACTCCAGACCCATGGCAGCAAATTTAATTTGCCAGCGCCTAGCGGCAGGTCTGGATTTCCAGGCTAATCCTCAGCAACAAATAAATCAAATAATATTGTTCATGTTCAGAGGGGAACAAAGAAGTTGAGAACTTTTCTGGTCATACCACTTCTTAATGTTACATGTTATCCATAAAAAATGGAACTTCAATTTGCATCCATCAATGTCCATGATGTTTAACTTTGTCGGCTTGAACAGATCAACCCTTTTGGACATACACAATATTTTTAAAGGGTCTCATGTCTGAGCTTCAGCGGCCTCTCAAAGACTATAAATAAATTAAGATTTTATTTTAAAACAAATCGGAAATAATTCAATTTCACGCCAGAAAAGGATGGTTTCAGTATAAATAACTGAACGGCAGACTTTAGAACCTTTATTCTTACTTTTAAAATTGTGTTCAATGTCTTGTTTATTCTTTGTTATAAAATCAACGTTATTCAGAGTTTTTAGGAGCTTATTTGGTGTTCCTCATTTCACCCGTCTTGCATTGCCTTTAAGTGTACTATGAAATGATGTCTGAATGAAAACTGAACTATTTCAAACAAACATTTCAAACATGTAAACATTTGATCTTGAGCAGAGTGATTCTGGTTTCTAAGAAGCTTGTAGATATTAACGGACTCCGTGCAGTCGGAGTGAAATCTGCGAGTTCAGATCAGAGAGATGAAGTGCTGCCCTCTTCATCATCATCACCGTCGCTGTCCTTCTGTCCGTCCTGTTTAACCTTCAAACTGATGCTTTCCGTCCTCACCCTCCCATCGTCCTCCGTCTGTTTGTCTGTCTTCTGATCATCATCCTCTGATTTGGGTGTTTCTCCCTGTAACACATAACAGTTTTACTTTTTATTAGTTTTCCATTTTATGCAACTTTCTCCATCTCTTCCTCTACATCTCAGAAGTAAATCTTGTATTTTTTTTCATTCTGTTCATACAACCATGATTTTACAGAATATGATGCATTAGGCCTGCTGCATATGAAACTGGCCAACAGTAAGTAAAGGAGTTAATATGAGCTCAACCATAAACATCTACAGCATGAAAATGCAGCGTACACATTAATGCAGCAGGAAGATTCATCCACAAACATCAGATATAATAGGAAAAAATACTTTACTGCAACATGAGGACTTTTACTTTGAAAATACTGACATACTTTTACTTAGAGTGGCAATGAGGAATTTTCAGTTTTTATTGAGTCATCTTTGGACAAAATAGGAAGTGTTTTTACCACACCAGGGCCTAAGCTAGTGCTGGCCTTACATCCCTGTCAATCACTTTAAGAAGCGAATAAAAGTGAGACCGCAGGATGCATCCCGATGAGGTTATGTATTTAATATTTGACCATCCAAGAATAATAATGGGAAAATGACAGGGGTGAAGCAAAGAAAACTTGATCTAGTACAGTTCGGCAAACACTTTATGTTCCGGTCTTTGGAATAGACTACTATTTTTTTTTTACCTGTTCCGAGGTTACAGAAATCTTGTCAGACCAGATCTTGTTCCTGCAACATGAAACGGTGGATTTCCATTAAAAACAGGTTAGAGATTCGGAGCTGTGATGATATTTCAACATGTTTCAGTTGACTTACGTGTAACCCTCAGCACATCGATCGATTTCAAAACTCTCTTTGTCAGAATCCGCCTTGTGTTTCTCCGTCATCTTAAACCTGAGAGAAAGAACACACAGCAACATGTTGAACTGCTGATATTCAAGCATACTACTCTGTATTATAAGCACACATATAATACAGAGTAGATTCCTTTTCTAATGAATTTAATTATCTTGGAAACAATTTAAAAGGATTCAGGATATTTCATGTCAAATCTTATTTTTTAGGTAAACAGGTCATCAATACAGACCTTGTGCACTGTTGTCAAATATAATATATCAAATATAATATATTGCATAATTATTTTTATGGTCCTCAGTGTCCACCTTCACTTGATTACTGAGGGCAGAAGTCTTTCTGTTGGTCAGACGTTTGTTTTTTTGAAGATTATTTTTTGGCATTTTTTATGCTTTATTTAACAGTGTTAGGAAACACAGATGAAATGGGTTAGAGAGGGGGATGACATGCAGAGAACGACCCAGGCCGGATTCAAACCCGCGTCTGCTGCTTCTGAGGACTGAGCCTCTCTGGGCGCGCACTCTAACCGCTACACCACAAACGCCCCCACGAATTCAGATTTCACTCTTTAATTTGACATTATTCAAAACTGTTCCACTATGGGGCATCAGTCCCAAGTCTCACCTCACGAGGAAGGCGACAGCAATAATCAATCCCAGCATGCATAGCGCCAAAAGGACGGCCAGCGCGATGACAGCAGACTGGTCTGAGTGGTCGGAGGGGCCTTGAGGCTGGGGCTCCACCTCAACAACAAGCCCGCCACCAAACACTTTGATCAGCTCCTCAATGACAGCTGCTGATTGGCTCTGCAGCTTCCTGATGGAACAGACAGAGGAGAACACGATTGGTCAGAACTTATAACTGTCACATGACACATGAAAAACATCTTATGACAGGATTAATAACTGAAAATAAGAAGTTTGAAAAAATTACAATTGACTTGAATACAATGACTTGAATGACTGGTTGATGCCTAATCTTTGCTGTATATGTTAAAAAAAGTGATTTCGACAAGTGTTCCAGAATGGCTGACTCCGCCTTTAATTCACAACCAAACATCATATTGTATCAATTATTAATAAGCGTAATAATTCCTTTAAATTGTAGAGAAGTATAAGTATACAGTTCCATGAAAACCACAGGTATCTCAAGTACAAGTGCAGTTTTTCCGAGCACAATAAAAACCTGACTCTTACTTTGTGACTTCTTCAGAAGAAACGACTTTCCCTGCGTCGAGGCTGATGAAACTGACCAGTGTCTTCACCGCGGCTCCTCTGGACTCAGACGCTCCTCCACTGGAGACGTCTATGATGTTCACCGTCCAGCCCAGAGCCGCGCCTAGAGAACTGAGAGGAAACAGTTATTATTATTTGAATATACACAGAGGGGACAAAACAGTGTGTTACCGTGCTGTCCTGTTGAACACATTTTTTTCGAAATCTTTTGGAAGATGAACGTTCTTCCAAAAGATTTTCTCTCTTGTTTTTAATTTTTTTTGTTAACATCTTAACTCTAAAATCTCACAAATCTGCCTATATGTCCCCTTAAATCCCCTTAAAGACCGTAAAAACCTGTTGAACACATACACACAACACGTAAAACCTCTTCAATGGACACAAAAATGATTTGAGTAACATAGGAACTCATCCACTTAAACCTATTAAAGGACCCTAAGAATCTCTTAAAAGTCCTAGAACATTATCAGATGATACAAGAAGAACCCAGACCCTTTGGAACCCTTTGGACAGGTCTCTATTGAGAATGAGACCCTGTGTCTCGTGAAGATTACCTGTATAAATAAAGGCTAAATAAAAGAACATCGGAAGAGACCAATACACCGAACAAGTTATTCCTTTAATTTGTCAATGAAACATTTATGAACTGGTCTTACGTCTCCAGCTGTTTGACTTTCCTCTCCACAGTGTTGGCCGGTTGGTTGAGGGAGATGACCACCACGTCACTGCTGCTCGCATCTCCCTGCACCGCCACCTGGGGGCGCAAGAATGTCACTTTGTTCATTTAGAACTAGCGAGAGGATCAAATGTGTCCCAAACAGCCAAGCAGGACACAGCATTTTGTTATGTTTGGAAAAAGTTCATTCTACGTCAAATGTGAGTTTAATTTTACAATATTATTGAGACAAACATGAAACAAACTCAACTCTGTTTTAATATCAGGTATCAACTTGGAAACACGCCTATCTCAATATGAAACCAAGTCTCAGGTATCTCAGAACATGGTCATTGAAATTTGTCATGTTTTAACGAGCTGCCTTCATCTTGTTTGTGATGTAGGAATCAGTTAAAAATTCAAATTCAACACAATTTCACTTTCTTTCTTACCTTGTTAAAATAATGATTTGTTTGTTTCCCCCCCGCCGCCCCCATTTCATTATTTTCTCCTTTATTTAAGTCAATAACAAGTTATTATTTACAATGGCTGCCTGATAAGCGACCAAAGCCACTTCAAACAGATCAAATACATAAGACGTAAAATACAAAAGCTACCTGCTCTAGTCCTCTACACTCACCTCCACCCTGGTTGTGGCGTGAAGCCCTCTGGGGTCGGTAGCTCTCACGGCCACAGCAGCTGTTTGTCCAGCCAGAGCGGAGACAGACACCACGTACAGCAGACCAGAGGACGGCTCCACGTCAAAGTAAAGGCTCTCTGAGGGTAGACTGTACACCAGACGCCCCTCTTCCCCAATGTCTGGGTCTGACGCCTGAGAGATGGGGAGGGGAGAGGGAGAGGATGTTAAAAAGATTCTTAAATATGTCCGAATATTTACAGCCAATTTAACATGTTTTTCCTGTTTCATATTCTTTTTAATAGATGGATGGATGGATGGATGGATGGATGGATGGATGGATGGATGGATGGATGGATGGATGGATAGATGGATAGATGGATAGATAGATAGATAGATAGATAGATAGATAGATAGATAGATAGATGGACGGACGGACGGACGGACGGACGGACGGACGGACGGACGGACGGACGGACGGACGGATATTGGTCTTGGCTTCTCCTGCTTTTCACTAGGCAATAATGTGTTTTATAACAACAATAAAACATTGAACCTGGGAAGTGTCTGAGTGTGAGCTGAACTACAGGTTCATTAAAGCCTTGCACACGTTTCTCTTAAACTGTTTGTTTTAAACGTACAGAAATAAGAGTTAGATGGTTCAACAAATATGATAGATCATATTGTGATCTTCATCTGCTCATATTATAATATGTAGATGGTCTGCACTGATATAGTGCTTTACACATACAGTATATTACACAATTTTCTAACCTTTATTTATAAAGGTAAATCCCATTGAGAATCGAAGGCTCTTTTTCAAGGGAGACCTGTTCCCATTCCCACGTTACCATTCACACACATTCATACACCGATAGCAGGCTTACTATCGACATTCACACTATACAGACTTCACACACTGAATTGTGCTGAATTAATTATTAAATGAATTCATCATGTTTTGGACAAGAATTACTTGTTTACTACTCCCTGCCTAAAAACTAAAAAACACATTGTTGACCCTGGCAACCGTGCAAATAGTCCTTCACAACCTGAATCAAAATAGCAACTATCACCACAGCAACCACTTTATGACGCCCCAGCAATCAATCTGGAGATATCACCGAAACCCACAGGGCAGAGAGAGATGAACCGATTGGGACATTTTATAGTAACAGTACTTAGTACTTTTTTCAAATATATTTTCAAATATGATTAGTTTAAAAAGGGATAGGCATTATAAACAAGAGCAAGAACACGTCTGACTGCAGGGATCCTGATAGAGATGTGTGATATTTGGTTATATTATTTGTTAATATATATTTCTATTGGTCTATTCTATTAATGTTAAAATAAGTCAGTTTGTCTGTCCTCTTCCAGTTTTCCCTAGTGGAGACGAGACATGTGGATCAGCATCTGAAGTCCTCCTGCATCCACACTATTTTCCCTATTATACTTTATACTGTCTGTTATATTGTATGCAATGTGAAGCCCACTGAGGCAGATGTATATTCATGATATTGGGCTATACAAATGAAAATTATTTGATTTGATTTAAGTTTGAAATAAACTTAAAAATGAAAAAAAATTTAAATTTTAAATATTTTCGGTGTGGTTTCTCTCAGAGTTTATGAGATGGAAATATGTGGTCATGTTCCAGTGAGAGTTGAGATAACGGTGATTGTCTTCATCATTGTATCTTCCTGACAATGTGACGTGTTTTACTGCTGCTCACGGACACATTAACCAGAGAAAACACACACTACTACTGTTTGTGACGGAGGCAAGATAAATGAGTTATCGTACGAGACAGAGCAGATAAATGTAGCCTCTCTACTTATCTGACTTCACTTTTTATTACAGCCATTGTACGTTTCCCGACAAATGGGAACTAGTAGATATAACCTGAGTGTTCTGTGTGTGTGTGTGTGTGTGTGTGTGTGTGTGTGTGTGTGTCTCTGTCTGTGTCGTTCTGTGTGTGCATCTGTGTGTGTGTGTGTGTGTGTGTGTGTGTGTGTCTGTCTGTCTGTCTGTCTGTGTCGTTCTGTGTGTGCGTCTGTGTGTGTGTGTGTGTCTCTGTCTGTGTCTGTGTCGTTCTGTGTGTGTGTGTGTGTGTGTGTGTGTGTGTGTGTGTGTGTGTGTGTGTGTGTGTGTGTGTGTGTGTGTGTGTATGTGTGTGTGTGCGTGTGTGTGTGTTACCTTGACTTGAATGACGGGGGTTTTATACGGGGCGATGCTGAACACAGAAGCTTTATAAACCTCGGGGGGAAACAGAGGAGACTCGTTCACATCCTCAACCTCCACTCTGACCTGAGAGAGACAGAGAGAGAAATCACTATTAGACAATATATTTTCGAGAGGATTTCTGTGACTCGAGGGATGTCTATTTTCAAGACTCTCAAACTAAAAAATGTATTGTGTATGTGAAATGTTCTGTCAGTATTTGTAAAACTAAAAAAAGTCATGAGGTTTGCGCAAAAAAAAAGTACTTTAGTTTTATACTTTTTCAACAAACACAAGAGCTGAAATGTAACTATAATCACTCAATAAGCACTTTTTTTTTCAAATCCCACATTCAGCCACCATCACCATATTATAACCATCAATATGTATATTTGGTGAAGATCTGGATCCCTATGCTTATCAAATGTGTGTAAATATTTACTGATAAAAAAATATAGTCAGTGGATTGGGTATTCTCTTTGGTCAATAACATCAAAGTCAAAGTTTTTTATTGTCAGTTCTGATATAAGACATACATCAGAATCGAAATGGCGTTTATCTCTGACCCACGGTGCAATAAGAACGATGAAAAAAAAGAAAAAATATGTAGAGTAGAATAAGATAAACATGACCTAAACAATATTTACATTAGATAAATTCTAAATAATAAGTAGTGCAAAGGAAGTTATAACATGAGCTATTCATAGATAGCTGTAAATCAATGTAAATGGATCGTACCACTGCAGTGGCGGAGCTAGGGGGGGTCCTAGTGTCCACAGCCTCCACTTCCAGGATGTACCACTGCTGCTCCTCTCTGTCCAGCTGGGCTCTGGTTGCTATGGCTCCGCTGGCGTCCACAGAGAACAGTTCCGTGTGTGTTTTCACTGCGTATGTGACGTCATACGCGGCGCTACCAGAGGAGGCCCAGACCGAACCCACCGCTGCCCCAGACCCACTGTTCTCTGGCAGGCTGAAGTTATACAGGGAACTCCTGAAGGCAACTACACCCTCCACCAGACTCACTACCCGCAAGTTCACCACCACACGGGCTGCACAGAGCACACAGAGAGATACATATGAATATACTGTATACAAAAAAACTGTATTAAAAAAAATATCACTTACTTCTCCTTTAATATTTATTAAAATTGATGTCTAAAATCAATATGTAATACATTAAGTGATTAGCTTCACTACATCAACATCCTCAGTCAATATTCAACTACTCATACATCTAATGCAGTAAAAGCATCATTACATAGGCCATGCATCAATAAGCATAAAATAACAATTTGTAATTATAAAAAGGGTCATTCTGCATAATAACATGTTTCAACCTTGAGAGTCATTTGCTGATGATACTCATAATATTTCAGAATATATTTACGTTGTAATATTTCTACTCTATATAGTATCGCCAATTGTATAGATAGATTGTATAGAGATTATATGGATTACAAGAAGCGAATATAATAAATATTTTTATTTTTTTTACTATGGAAAAGGGGTAGGATTAAATAAGTGTATACTTCTTCCTGCTCCTTTTCAGGCATATCATATCAATATATGTAATTTGTTTTCTTTTTTTTTCTTTTTCTGAAGTCATTTAAACATAAATTTTGTTTATTGTATTTGTATGCTTTTCATTTAGTTTTGTATTGTTTTTGATATGTCTGAAATAAAATAAAAAATTCAAAATTCAAAATTCAAATACTCTGATTTGAAGTAAAGAATCACAATAAGTCTTACAGCTGTTTAAAATCATCATTTTGAAATCAAATGAGTGTGCTTAAGTGTTCCCTAGTGTTCTCAAAATAAATCAAATGCAGGTCCAGTTTACGACACACAGACTGAACCAATCATAATAAGTTAAATCAGATAATCTTCATGGTTTAAAGCTGTTGTTCTCAGACTGACCTGTGGAGTTGAGAGGAGGCAGGCCGTGGTCTGTTGCCATGGCGGTCAGCACCAACTCGGTATCCACGGTGACGTCTGCGAGGTCAGAGGTCAAAGTCACGGCTCCGGTCGCACTGTTTAAGGCCAAATATGGAGAACTTCCTGCAGAGAAACTACAACAGCAGACACACCATTATACAAATTAGAATATTTCACAAATTACTTTGATTAAAGATCACATATCATGCTAATTTTCAGGTTCAACATTGTAATTTGGGTTTCTACTAGAAACTGTTTTAATTGTGTAGTGTCCAAAAAGACTTTGATTTCTCTTACAGTGCCATTGCCTAATCTCCTCTTTTCAGCCTCTGTTTGAAACACAGCATTTTAGAGCCTGTCTCTTTAAGCCCATATTTTTCAAACATGAAAAAGTGTATTTTGCATAATAGTTGCCCTTTAAACTGAACCATAAACTGCAATTTAATGAATCTCAAAATTGTATTTATCTTAAAACGTTTCTAAAACTATTAGAAAAAGACCCCTATGCAAGAGTAGTGTTAACACCCTGAACCTCTCCTGTCTTTAACTGGACAAAAAAACTTTTTCAAAGCACTTTAAATGACATTTGTACAAATGGTGCTAAATAAAAAACTTTGGTTGACTGACTGATTGAACAGAACTGTCTCTTTTCAGCTAGCGGTGTCATGAGCTGAACCGACCTGTAGCTAATGAGCGCGTTGACCCCAGTGTCTCTGTCGGAGGCGGATAGCGTGAGCAGCAGTTTGCCCTTCGCTGCGTCTTTCAGGAGAAGGCTGACCACGTAGCTGCTGGAGCTGAACTCAGGACTGTTGTCGTTGACGTCCATCACAGTCACTCTGATGGTGGTGACGCTCTGGGGCACAGAAGTCAGTTTAACATAAGTTTGATATAAGTCTATAAGGTATGGTATGCACAACTATGTAGTAGTTACTAAAAAAAAACTTTAAAGCAAACTATGTGGTAGATACTAAAAAAAAAGAAAAAAAATAAATCATACGTAGTAGGTAATGCATGACTATTTAGTAGTTCCAAAATGTAAAAAAAAAATTAAAAACTATGTAGTAGTTACTACAATTTGTGTACCTTATTTTAAAGTGTTACCAGGTAAAGATGTATTTAGTTATTTATTCTATAGTAATTTCAGGTGGACAAAAACAACAACAACATGATATCTGCATTATATATAGGTCAACTTTCCTCTATAAAGATCCACATCGGCCATTGAAAACCCCAAATGGGTCGACCCTAACCATGTCTGTCTCACCTCTCTCTGTGGGCTGCCTTTATCAGACGCCTTCACGATGAGGTCATAGGAATCCTTGTTCTCCCGATCCAGAGGGCCGACAGCCAGCAGCGTCCCATCCTACAACACAGCACACAATCTCATAGCCTTAGCACTGACACAGCACAGGGTTAAACAGTGGTGTGAGAGTATAGCTGAAAACCATACTTGAGTAATAGTAGCGATTCTGGACAACGCTTGTAAACTTGTAAACAGACGGGGACCACCACAGCTAGCAACATGCCGGTTTACAGAGCCTAGGCTGTGTATAAACGCTGTTGTCTTTTTTCAGCACACACAGTATGGACAAGTAGCGGGTCGTGAGGGGATATTCACTGATCTAGACCAAAAAGTGTTTTTTCGACAACAAACATTCTCCAGAATTGCTGACTGTCCTTGAGTTAATGCAGTAATATTAATTCAATTCAAAAACCTTTATTTTGACTTGAAAGACACTGAGGTTTCCCTCATTTACAGTGACGACGAGCATACACAAAAACACAAATACAAGGATAACATATAATGGACAGAGAAAACAGAAATAAAATAAGATAAAAATTACAATAAAATGTATCTATAAAGTATATTTAATACAAAAAAAGACCAAATTAGACTTCTGGGTTTTATTCTTTTAAAGCACAGTCCTGTCTGTGTCTTGGCCTTACCTCTCTAAACCTGAACAGTGGGTTAGGGGTGACCAGGGAGACGGAGACCTCTCCATTGGGGCCGAGGTCTGCGTCCGTGGGCACGATGGTGAATATCTCTCCGGGGTTTTCCTCCGAGTACTGGCCCTCGGGGACCGGTAACGGGTCGGGGATCACCGGGAACTGAGGGGCGTTGTCGTTATAGTCCAGGACTGAGATGTTGAGCTGAGCTGTGGAACTCAGACCGTCAGTCAGCTGATCCACTGCCACCACCTGGACACAGAGGCAGGAATTAAATTGAAATTGTAAGAAGTTTATACAAGAAAAAAAAACTCCATAGATATTTTGACTATTAGATCAAATCTTTTGGTGTATATTTTTGCATGACTGATGTTAATAAGTGTAGTAAGTTTCATGAGCGTCAGACTTTCGTTGTGGGAGATAGCAACCGTAGCCCAACCCTAATCCTAGAGAATTTTTTTTGAAATTAAATTATTTATTTTTTCGTCAATTTATTGAAATAGATAATACAAACACAAAGTAAAAGCTATATAAGAAAAAACTAATGGGATGTCCAGGAATATATGAGCAACAACATGAAAATAACACTCTTACATTTTTAACAGTGTAGGCTTTCTAGTGTATTTGTATCAATATAACGTTTTATTTTGTCTGGTACCCTTAGAGATGAACTTCTGAGCCATTTGGAGAGCAAAGTAAAGTTTGTACCTGTAATATGTAGCTATCTTTTGTCTCTCTGTCCAAGGTGACGTTCTTCCTCAGTGAGACCACACCTTGTTTGTTAATGTCGAAGGTATCGCTGCTATACTGGAAGGAACCGTTGGAGAATCCGCCCTGAAGAAGTAGATAAGATCAATGTGTCGTCAATACCTTTGCTGACTTCATAAACAGAGTTGATTATCAGTATTGAAGTAGCAGCAGTTACGGTAATGACTGAGAGTACGGAGGAGTATAAGGGTCATAGGAGAGAAAATAGAGAGATACAAGATAGCACTTAGAGATACAAGTTGAAATGTTAAGACTAAAGTTGAAATACAATTCTGAGAATAAAGTCAAAACGTCAAGAACAAAATTCAACAGTTCCAGGCTGAGAAAAGATATTGACGAAAAAATCTTCCTCCTCTCATTTCATTTTGCCTCCCCTGGCCCTAATACTGCTCTGTAGTCTTCAGAACTTTAAGCAGCAGTGTCAAATCCAAACTGTAATCGATATTAAAGCTCATCTCAGCTGCGTTTAAATGCGATACTGTAACATAAAGAAACTGCGGCTACAAATTAACTGGATCTATGTCACTAATCCAAAAAGAGACACAAAATAATTTGTTAACGCAGAATTAATAGTAATTTACTGCAACTCACCTCATCCCTGTCAGTGACCTCCAGGGTGAGGATGGAGGCTCCGCTGGCCAGGTTCTCAGAGACGGCCACGTCGTAGCGTTCCTTACTGAACTGCGGCGGGTTGTTGTTCACGTCCTCCACCTTCACCACCACAGAGCCGTTCCCCACCAGGGAGGGCGTCCCGCCATCAGAGGCCTGAACCACCAGACTGAACATCTTCACCTCACTGTATTCCAGAGGCTGAGCCAGACGCAGAGTCCCACTGGAAGGGTCCAGCTCAAACACAGCATGCTCTGATGACGGAGTCTGCTTTAAGATGCTGTAAGTAACTATGCCATTTACTCCTTCATCTGGGTCTACAGCTGATAGCGTGAGCAAGGTCGCATTCACTGACACCGTCTCAGAGACTTGGAGCTGATACTCGGCCTGTGAGAACTTGGGAGCGTTGTCGTTGATGTCGGTCACTTGGACCAGTAGGGAGGCTGTGGCCGACAGGGCTGGACGACCCTGATCTTCAGCTACCACCAGCAGCCTGTACTCTGCCTTGGTCTCTCTATCGAGAGCAGCAGACACACTCACCATCCCAGACACGGGATCAATGGAGAACTTCCCCTCTGCTCCTGTCAAAGAATACCTGATCTCCTGGTTGAAGCCGCTGTCTTTGTCTGTAGCTGGAACGGCAGTAACATTGTCTCCTACCTCTGCGTTTTCTGGGACGGACTTTGTGACAGAACTGGAGGTAAAAACAGGACTGTTATCATTGACGTCAGTGACTTGAACCTGCACGACTGCACTGTCGCTGCTGACCCCGTCAGAGATGGAGATCGTAACATTGTAGCTGTGTGGGGCGTCATCGTAGTCGAGCTTCACCTTGGTGGTGAATTCACCACTGGAGGAGATGGCAAACTTTTCAGTTTCTGACTCAACTCGGAGAGTGACAGGGATCCCTTCTGTCGCAAGGAAGTCAACCTGAATAAATATATTAAAAAAATTATATCATTTGCTGTGCTGGCAATTGATCAAATTAATCAAGTTTCTTCATTGATTAACTTGAGTACAAGTTTTGGAATGTTTTGATCAAATCTGCTCCAACCAGATGGTTTGATCCACTAGAAAAATGAACAGCAGCAGTAGAGATTGACACTGGATATTGGAGGAAAATTAGGTGAACAAGAAGATACTTGATCTTCTGGTGACAGTTTTTGCAGAGAAGCTCACCATGAGGATCAATGTTCCTGGTTCTTCCTCTTCTTCTATGGTGCCACCGTAGATTCTCTGTATGAAGTATGGGTATGAATCTCCAACAGCGAGAATCTTCACCTGCGATGAGCTGGAGCGGGACACTACACCTCCTAGAGGGTGAGCATAATATCACCATTACTTCACTGTGGCTGGATGAACTAAAACGATTTTTCATAATCGGACATGTAAGAAAAATAAAGTGACATGAACATTTACCATCGCTAGCTGTGATAAACAATAAGAACTCAGAGGTCTTCTGTCGTTCCAGTGGAATAATTTTCCTCAGAGTGATTGCTCCGGTGTTTTCATCAATGGAGAAGTAGTTGTTTTGATTCCCAAAGGAGATTGAGTAGACGATCTGTCCATTGACACCTGCATCTGGATCTTCTGCTTCAACCTTTGAATTACATCATAGAGAAGAAAAACGATGTAAAATGTTACCAGTGTTTTCTGTTATGAGCCGGATGTTTCCTCGGATTAGTAAATTGTCGTAGTTTAGCAAGTCCTCCAAGAAAAACCTGACCAATTCCAAGCACCGTCCCTTTTCTGGAATGCAATAATTCCACTTCAACAACAACTTGGACAACCTCGGCTGCAATATATTATACAGACTCTTACCTTCACAAGCAACATCCCCGCCGTTTGGTTAGTAAAGACCTTGCTCTCGTACATGCTGCTGGTGAATCTTGGGCTGTTGTCATTCTCATCCAGTAGAGTTATATTCACATTCACCGTTGCAACTTGGTTGGGTGGTTCCGCCTCCCTCGCTTCAACCTTTATGATGGACAAGACAATAACTTCACAGGATGTAATCAGGTCGGATTGTAGGAACATTGGTCCCAAAACTTGCCCATGTGAGAATGTGACCGCTTTAGTAATGTCCAAATGAATTTCTCACGTGATTTAAAAGATAATAGCTTTGAAACTTAGCCTTGTCATTTCGCAATCTGTCTCATATTAAAGATGTACATTTTATTAAGATCAAATCAAAACATTATTACTGATTTATACAAAGTGCATTGCAAGTGAATTGCTCGCCAATTCAACTCCCCATTCCAAGGACGAGGCGAAAGGCTTTCATGGAGATCATTTCTAACAATCTAATCCTATTTAAAGTTGGACATTCCCTTTATAACAATAAATATCAATCTCTGCGTAAGATTCCATATTACCTGAAACATGATGGTGTCAGTTGTCTCTCGGTCCAGGGCTGTGGAGTTCTTCACTCTGATCGTCCCATCGGAGCCAATAGAGAAAGGAGAAGATTCTGGAATGATCCGCAGAGTTCCCACAAATCCTCCCTGTGGAACAAAAAGTTAATTATAGAATAAAACATAATGTGTAGAATAGCTTTTAGGTCAGAGTTAGAGGTTATTGCTATGTTACAGTAACAGGTGCTTGTTTAAGAAATCCAGATTGGAGGTAGAAAACAATGTGTTATCTGATTTCTAGTTGGGAAGTTGTTTATTAAGTTTTCCTGGAAAGAATCATGGGCAGGTGACGTACTGTATGTGTCTTACCAATGTGATATTCAGTCAATATGAAAGATATGATAGCTGTTGCTAAGAGCAGTCACGTTAATGCTATTTCAACATCAAAAACACCCCGGGACGCAACATGTTTGGGGGCTCGTCCGGGATTGCAGCTTCCCGTCAAGGTGATCGCACATGCATTTAATTCCTTCTACTGTATTTGCAGGTTTTTTCTAAGCACTAAAATTGATAACTGAAACATTGTGTGTGCGCGTCTTGGGATTTTCAGCCATCCCTTCACCTCTTGCTCAGTCATCTTAATTTATAAAGCAGAACGCTGCCATTTGCCTTTCTCAGTCCTTACATAAAAAGACAATGTTGCCACAAGGCAACAGTTTGTAAACACTGCCATACTAAGAAATACAGAGCTAGTTTTGTTGAAATTACATTCGCATTTCTCTAAGGCTGCATGCAACTCACCTCATCCCTGTCAGTGACCTCCAGGGTGAGGATGGAGGCTCCGCTGGCCAGGTTCTCAGAGACGGCCACGTCGTAGCGTTCCTTACTGAACTGCGGCGGGTTGTTGTTCACGTCCTCCACCTTCACCACCACAGAGCCGTTCCCCACCAGGGAGGGCGTCCCACCATCAGAGGCCTGAACCACCAGACTGAACATCTTCACCTCGCTGTAGTCCAGAGGCTGAGCCAGACGCAGAGTCCCACTGGAAGGGTCCAGCTCAAACACAGCACGCTCTGATGACGGAGTCTGCTTTAAGATACTGTAAGTAACTCTCCCATTTACTCCTTCATCTGGGTCTACAGCTGATAGAGTCAGCAAGCTAGCATTCACTGACTCTGTCTCAGAGACTTGGAGCTGATACTCGGCCTGTGAGAACTTGGGAGCGTTGTCGTTGATGTCGGTCACTTGGACCAGTAGGGAGGCTGTGGCCGACAGGGCTGGACGACCCTGATCTTCAGCTACCACCAGCAGCCTGTACTCTGCTTTGGTCTCTCTATCGAGAGCAGCAGACACACTCACCATCCCAGACACGGGATCAATGGAGAACTTCCCCTCTGCTCCTGTCAAAAAATACCTGATCTCCTGGTTGAAGCCGCTGTCTTTGTCTGTAGCTGGAACGGCAGTAACATTGTCTCCTACCTCTGCGTTCTCTGGGACGGACTTTGTGACAGAACTGGAGGTAAAAACAGGACTGTTATCATTGACGTCAGTGACTTGAACCTGCACGACTGCACTGTCGCTGCTGACCCCGTCAGAGATGGAGATTGAAATATTGTAGCTGTGTGGGGCGTCATCGTAGTCAAGCTTCACCTTGGTGGTGAATTCACCACTGGAGGAGATGGCAAACTTTTCAGTTTCTGATTCAACTCGGAGAGTGACAGGGATCTCCGCAGCTATTGCGAGGAAGTCAACCTGAATACATAAAGATGAGGAGCAGAATGTAGAAAGGTTTAAGATGGTTGTTTGATGAACAGGTGATTTACATATCATCATATTGACATCAGAATCAGAAAAGGTGTATTGCCAGATACGTTCACACATATAAGGAATATGCCGTGGTCTGATGGTGCATAAAAATACACAATAAACATAGAGTAAGCATGAGGCAAGTCGAATAATATAAAATAAATGCAAAGTGAGAAATATCATAAAAGAGAGATATGTACAGTTGTAAGTTATTTAAGATAAATTGCTTTTTTGAACATAGGGTGTGTGTTAATGTAACACATTTATGGAGTCTTACATGCCTGTTCATACTAACATACTGAGAAACTAACCTTCACAATCAATACTCCTGGGTCCTGTTCTTCTTGTATGGTGCCTCGGTAGACTTTGTGTAAAAACTGAGGTTTTGAGTTACCGGGAGCACGAATGTTCACCAGTGCTGAGGATGAGCGAGGTATGGTGCCCCCTGGAAGAAAAGTGGAAGAGATAACTATAATGACCTAAAATACTTAGGGTCAGTTCCAAAAAAAAAATCCGCTGCTCTTGCGGCTGCTAATACTGTGCAAATGAGAGAAAAATATAGCGTTGAATTGACAAAGCATGCGCAAAGGGTGAAATGCACGCAAACTGCACTGCCAAGAAGACAGTGTCCTGGTTGCGCCTGTCCCATTTTCCTGTATTTAAATGAGGGAATATTTTAAAATTTGGGCGCAAATGTTTTGAATTTTTTTTTTCAGATTTACCATCTCTGGCTGTTATGTAGAGTGGGAACTCCAAAACCTTGTTTTCCATCAGGGGAATGGTTTTCAGCAGCGTGATCTCTCCAGTGTTTCCATTGATTGAGAAGTAGCCTTCCTTGTTCCCAAATTCAATAGAGTAGTTGATCCTCCCATTAGCATCTGCATCTGGATCTTCTGCCTCAACCTTTGTGTTGGATTGTATAAATCATCATTAAAAGCATTTTTAGAAATGTCAAGAAAATTACATAACAATACGTTTTCAACAGAAAAAAAGGAACCCAAAAACCAAAAGCAAAAAATATACCATGACAATGGTTTGGTAAAAGATAGGGGTAAGAGTTAATACATTTAACAATAATGCAAAAGTGATCATAGACTATTCAAAGCAACAACCTATGTGGAACGTTAACATCATTTTAGATTGTTAAATTAAATGATAAAAATCTATGTCTGGATACATATAGAAGTGTGTCATCAGCATAGCAGTATATCTCAACCTCATGTATTACTGATGAATACATATGTGTACAGTCCATTGAAAACATATGGGGCCGGTTTCGCAGACATGGATTAAGCCTAGTTCTGGATTAAATTGTACTTTCAATGGACAATCTCCATTCAAAATTCTATTTAGTCCAGGACTAGGCTTAATCCATGTCTGTGAAACTGGCCCATGATGATGTTAATTTTAAGTTTACCCAGTTTACCCAAAAAAAACTCACATAAACCATTGATTTAGAGACGTTAAACATTGGATGGGGTCAAATTGTCCCAAAGGATAATATGGGTGGGTTAAAGTAATGGAGGGGACAACATTGATCACATGACCTGTAATCAGGAATATTTTGCTGCTTGATGCTTTGATTAAGTAAATGCTTGAGGAATATCCGAGCTGTCTTAATTGCTCACCTGAACCAGAAACATTCCAACTGTCTGATTTGCAAACACCTTTCCGTCGTATGTTTCACTGGTGAACACTGGACTGTTGTCGTTCTCATCCAGAAGAGTAACTCTGACTTGCACCAGTGCAACATTGTTGGGTGGACTTGTCTCCCTTGCTTCAATCTTTTAATGAACAAAAGAACGACAGCCAAAGTTAAGATAATATCGTAAACATATCCAGATAGAACACCATTTGTTTCCAATATATTTAAAAGGGTTCAAATCCTTTTAATAGTTGTTTAATAAACTGTCGAATTTGTCTATCAGTGGTCAAGACGGTGGGAATCCTTCTCTTCCTTAATGTATCTGGCTCTGTGTAACAGCAGCAGGTAATGTTAAGTGTGAGTGAGTCTCCAACAAATGCACTATTTTCTCCTGTTTGGGTTTGTTAAGCTTAAAGATACATTTACGTATTTACTGCATATATATAATTGTGACACGTTTTGAACGGTATATGTCTTTGTAAGAGGCAAAAGGCTTGGAGCTGAAGTTAAACCTAGTTGACCTGAAATGTGATGCTTTCGATGGTCTCTCTGTCAAGTGTTGTAGAGTTCTTCACTCTGACCGTCCCATCGGAGCCGATGGAGAAAGGAGCAGACACTGGAATGATCCCCAAAGTTCCCACAAATCCTCCCTGGAAAAGGAAACAGGATCATGGATTAATTTAAAGCGGACCTGTCATGCTTTTCCATCTTATTTTTACCTATAAATGATGTTACAATGTCGGATAGTCTTGTTAAAGCTACAGTGTGTAACTTTTTTCAAATAAATTAATGCCGGTTACATTCAAGCAATCGCCAAACAAGTTGCCACAAAGTTGATTAAGCCTATCAACTCTTCAGAACTACAAAACTCTCTCTGTGTTCCTCAGTATCACAGGGTTTACAAACTGGTGAAATTTAGTAGAATATGTCTTCTTTAATATTATTGCTTTATTACAATTAAATATCTACTTCATTTAAAAAATCTACCTGGTCCAAGTCGGTGACTGTGGCTTTGAACACAACTGCATCAACAGGAGAGTTTTCCAGAAGTGTTACATCGTAGGCTGGCTGGTCAAACTCTGGACTGTTGTCATTCTCATCTTCCACAGTGACCGACACCACAGCGACAGCCGTCTTCAAGCTGTCGTCTGTCTGGGCCGCCTGCAAGGAAACAATATAACAGATAATCTTTGTTAAATAAAGTATCAGTATCAATTTATTTTGCCTGTTGGGTGCAATGAGCTCCAACTGAACCATGCCCGGGTTAAAATAAATGAGATCTTTATTTCGAATTATATAAAAAAGGATTAATAAAAGAATAACAAATAAAAATATGCATATACATTGTTTTAATAAAAGCTAATTTCAGCATGATACAAACTAGACCCCTTCGAAAAGGGATGGGAATAAGCCAAGCCTTTTCAAATTCTACCCCCATCCTTCACCATAAATAAGTGCAAAATACCATCAAATAAGCTTAACAGACAATTTTAAATAATGCTAAAATATTATTCCAATCAAGCTATTAAGAAAAAACTAAACTAAAACCAAACAAAGAACAAACAAAACAAACAAACAAGTACCATTAACATCAATTTCCTTCCCCATTTAAGGCCCGACAGTTAGACCCTGTGTCACACATTAGCTCCAAATGTCCGTACCTGGATGTTGACGGCGATCACGCTGGTGCTCATCGCCTCTCTGTCTATGGCCGTTCCCACAGACACAACTCCACTGCTGGGGTCAATGTTAAAGTTCGCGCGATACCTCTCTGGAGTCACTAAACAAACAATGTTAGACCACGTTGAATATCTAATTATTTTCTTTGTTTACAGTCTGGGCAGTTATGTGTTGTTGTTTACCTGAGCTGATGCTGTAAACTAGACTCATGTTGATCCCAGTGTCTCCGTCCTGAGCCTTTATCGCCTCTGGCAGAATGGTCCGAAAAATCCCAACCTGGAATATATATTTATTTATTTATCATTCTTTCGGACAATTACACACAATGCACAATTTTCTCTTGCAAATATTCATACATCATACTTTGTGTTGTCCGAAGGGAGACGGAAGAAGCCAAAGGCTTATCAGGTCCCGCCCCCATAAATATACAGTATATCAACACTTTTGAAACACTTTGACTGTCTGTGTAGATTTTTTAAGCCTTAAAATGTGTTTGTTGACATTGTGAAAGCCAAGACATTTCCTGTGAGAAACACTTTGTTGCTGTGTTGAGAGACTCACCCGATTTTCTAAAATAGTAGCCTGGTACACATTGTGGCTGAAATGTGGATTCAAGTTATCAAAGTCCTCTACGCTTATCAACACAGTGGCCGTGTCGTTTAAGCCCGAGTTATCCTGCAGTGAACACAGACAATCAGTTAATTAACTTTCTAAAACACAACACATGTTAATTCTTAATGAGTAGATGTTAAAGGTGGAGTCAGTTATTGTGTGTGCTGAAAAAAAACAGTGTTAATACACTGCCTAGGCTCTGTAAACGGATATGTTACTAGCTGAAGTGGCCCGCCTTTGTTTACATAGCCTCTCTCGTACAATTGTACAGAGCCAAGGCTGTGTATTAAAACTGTAATTTTTTTCAGTGCACACACACACACAGTATGGACAGTCAGATCGCGAGGAGATAGTCACTAATTTTCACAAAAAAAATATTTTTACAACAAGCATTCTCCCGAATCGCTGACTCCACCTTTTAAGTGTAATAAATACGATATTTTTATTTACCCGGGCCGTCACCGTGAAGTTGTATTCATGGATTACATTGTAGTTCAAACGTTTATTCAAAATAAAAGCCCCTGAGTTGGTCAAATTGAAGTACTCTGAAGCCGGAGCCTAAAGAAAAAAGTTAATTGAAAACAAAATAGTAATATTTCTGAGAATCAGTGCAAATAGACATTCATTATAACTTATTCCAAAGAATGGGAACTCTTCCTTACAAAGGAATAGGACACTAAGTTGTTCTCAGTGGTGCTGTCTCCGTCCACAGCTTTCACTCGAAGAACCTCTTTGTTTACGCCTTCTGCCTAAAAGCACAAAAACACCATGTGATGTTAGTATTGAATGATTCGGATTCATAGATTCCACAATAAATCATCCACTAGTTTGCCATTTGTTTTATAGGCAAAAATGTCAAAGTGACTGAAAAATTTGCTAAACATTTTTTTCTATAGACACAAGGATATATTTATAATAAACATTGGAAGGACAGACCCCCCAAATATTCAAATATGCCCAGTTTCTGTGGTTTGCCTGAGGAGTTTATGTTTGCATAACAAGAAATAAAAGGGAATTAAAATGTAATAAACCTGTGTGTGATCTTTTAAATAATTTAGAATTGTAGGAAATACGTTTTTAAATTTAGATTTTTTTCGAGAGGGGGACCCCCGATGTCATCTCCAAAGCTACGGCCATGGATATCTTTTATTTTTTTACAGTCTGTCCATCCATTAATGCTTTTAATATCCTTTGACTTCCTGGTTGAGGTTTCATGTTGTCAGTAACGGGATTTCTGATTATTTTCATCCAGTCGTCGTGGCTCATAAGATAAACTCAATAAATGAATGTATCAATAAACGTATCACGCTGGAGCTCTGACAGATATCCACTCTTACCTCAGAGACAGTAGTGGTATAAAGCTTCTTCTCAAATATCGGGCTCTTGTTATTGGTGTCGTTGATTTTCAGTGTTCGAGTGTTTATCCACTGAAAAAAGGTGGAAAGAATAGAATTTGAAATATTTTGTATAACGTGAATACTATTCTATTAATGTCAATACTCCAACCCTGTCATTTTACCCACCTTATTTGGGCCCTCGCACATGAGTGAGTAATACAATGTGCTGTCTTGCTGTAAGAAACAAAAACATATGATTTACAAGACACTGTGCAAACTCAATTCAAATATAATGAAAGACTCTGTTACGATATAAATATAACTCCTACATTCCCGTTCTGATCATGGAGGTATTATAAGATGCAGTCTTAACTTAAATCAATAGGCCGAACTTAAATTCCATGCGGAATCATAAAGGCTTACTTTATGTAAAGTAGATGTTTTTGAAATTACTCAGTATTCCTCATGGGGGCTACAGAAGTAACACACTATATCTTTAATTTCTAAGAGTTGCCTTAACTCACAGATTGGAGTACGTCTGCGTCCAGCGGTTTTTTGGTGCGGACTGTCGCGGTGGTTTGTCCTGGTGTGAAGCTCAGCTCTATATACTCCAGGTGAGCGGGGAAGAGGTGCGGAACCAGCTTCACACCTGTACCTGATGCGATGCCATTCACCAACTCCACATCTCCTGTAGAATCATGGGGACATCGTGAGAAAGGTCTAGAAAAATATTTTACATTACTTGATAGACACACAGTGTTACAGGATTATTTTTTCTTCAGGATAAACTTAAGAAAACAAAACCTGACTCTCTGTCCCCACATATTTTTAATACACAAACCATCTTGTAAACAGATAAAAGAAAGTCATCAAAAGTACATGGTAGAGGGGGCGCCCTTAGCTCAGTTAGTAGGGCGTCCTCCCCCCCATGGGCCTCGGCCAGCAGCGGACCCGGGTTCGATTACAGCCCGCGGTCGTTCTCTGTATGTCACTCCCCTCTCTGCCCCATTTCAACTCTGTCTGTACACTATCAATAAAGCATAAAAATGCCAAAAAAATATCTTAAAAAAAAGTACAGGGTAGAAAAACAATGAATCCATACGAATCTGAAACTGTCCATTGTTGGACTTTAGGCGTTTCTCAAAAATCTACTTCAAATATAACCATATAAAGAAAATTGAAATAACAATTAAATGGCATGAAATGGACTATAGCACCTGAAATGAGGTCTAATAAACTTACCTGATGAATATATAAAGATAATTGCGGTTTGCAAAGAAACAAAAAGAGATAAAATCAATTTATTTTCCTAGCTTTACTTTTCTGTGCATAAAAGCTATTTTGGCTGCTGGAGGAAGTAACTCTGAATATTCAAATTTTGCTCTAATCTTGAATCTAACTTACCTGTATATCCTTCATCCACTGATCCCAATTGTAGTTCTGTGCTAGGACCATCACATTGTATGGTTGAAGTACCTTGAGTAGCAGAGACAATACAAGTCAATAGAGAAGTTATAGATTATAGTACATTTACCCACATTAATATACATAAAAGCGCTGTTTCTGTTTCTCCCCTCCTGGTATCAAACATGCAAAATCTTTTAGTTTTAGGTAAACTTAAGTTCCTTTCCACTATTGGAAATGGAAACTATACACATTCTGTTCAACAGGCCTGAAGGAAAACACACCGTCATCTTCATTAAATATTGACAAATACATTACATGTACACCACAATAGTCGGAAACAAAACTATCAAGTACATGAAAATATTTTATGGGTTTATTTTTGTTTTTACCTGGGAAAAAATTATCTTAAATCTAATTTCTCTTATAATAAAAAAATATATAAATATACAGTTTTATATCTAGATTGTTTCTAGATTATATTCTGGGAAATGCATTTGATTATGGTGACCTGAAATTGGACTTTGAAACACTGAGACATAAAGTGAGGCGTGATCAGAGAGCATAGTTTCAGTGGTATGTCATAGTAGTCTACGCAGATACAATGCTGATATACAGCTACTGTGAATGTGGTTGTGATCTGATCTCAATGTTCAATGCGCCCTGAGAGTGTTTCCACCTGAAGTTAGAGCTGTCCACATGTGATCGAATCACTAAAACCACATGTTAAAGACAAGTGGAGATGGGGTCTGAGTGTCAAGCTACAGAGCATCTACTGGTTGCAATTAAAGGCATGTGTCACCTGTTAGAGGATGCAGGGGCTCATGACATCATTTAAAAGTGTAGTAGGCCTATGCGATTCTGGAGAACGCTTGATGTCAAAATCACTTTTTGACAAAATCAGTTAATATCTCCCAACAATCCACTACCTGTGTGTACTGTGTGTGTGTGTGTGGGCTGAAAAATAGTATGGTGTTTATACACAGTCTAGGCTCTGTTAACTGGTAGCCTATGTAAATAAAAAGGGCCCACTGTAGCTATAGCATATACCATCCCCGTTTACAGAGCCTAGGCTGTGTATTAATCGTTTTTTCCCCCCACCGCACGCACACACAGTAATACGGACAGGTTGTGAGGAGGAGATATTCAGAGATTTTGACAAAATGTGATTTTGACAATACACGTTACTCCAGAATCGCTGAATCCACCTTTAAGATGAGACACTGCATCTGAACAGGGTAACATTGTTG